>LQRL01102576.1:9792-20569 GCA_001703475.1 Hydroides elegans
AGAGACTCGCTCTACCGCAATTTCGGACGCAACCCTCTTCAGCCCCCTCCCCTCCATCCGTTCGATCGTTCTTTCGCACGACCCCCAGGTGTACCTCAAACGAATTCGTCTCATTTCAATACTACCATGGAAGGCCTTGACCTCTCCAAAACACGCAATGATGCGTTTGGTCCGCCATCTTGTTTTGCTGGAAGCGGAAATGGTGACCTAGTTATCAAACAGGAACATCCGGGTTCTGATGCGCCATTTTATGCCCAAAATGAGTTGAAACCGTTCATATATGATGGTACTGCAGAGGGTAATGCGAGATACAGTGGAGGGAGAGGAGGATTTGGAGAAGTGAATAGAAATGGGGGACAACAACATGAGGGACCACCACCTGCAGATTGGATGCGCACGCAGATTATGCGCGAAATGAGTGTGCGCGTTCTGTGCGACCTACTTGCGAATACACCCAATGAACTCTGGCCACAGGAAGCCCGTATCCTCAGTCAGATATTCGGTGGTGGAGGTGGGTTATCTCCTCGTGCGGCTGGGTCACGGCGTTTTGATGAAGATCAAAATGTGGTTTCCGCTTTAGGCGGTAATCAAATAGGCGATGTGAAACCCGACATTTCGTCGCTTTTTGACCCACGGTCCAATAGAGATCAATACACACTCGAACGGTCTCACCACGATATGTCGAATTACAATAAGAAACGAGATGATTCATTTAGACTCACCCCAGTCCTTCCTCGATTTAATAGCTTTCATACACCAATGGCGGAAAGACATAATGGCCGCTCATTTGATCCGGACCGAAGTTCAGAGCAAAGAGATATCCATGAAATAAGCGAAGATAGCATGTCCGCATCAACATCAGTCCCCGTCTCTTCAGCTGCGGACCTACCCTACACCTACGTCCCAAAGCACGAAAACGACCATTTCGATCACGACCACTTCGGCAATGAATCTCCTCCTCCGGCTCCGACTCATGGAGGCATGGACTCCTCGCCCCATAGCAACGGTATCCATGGCGATCGCCATTATTATTCGCCACCTGAGGAAGAGCATTTTGAGGAGAATGTGGAGGAAGCCATGGCACCTCAGCGGGGCAAGGAGGATGAAGAAGACGAGGAGAGGTACCCAATAAATAACCTCTCGTTCACAGCAACCTCTTCATCCTATAATGATGGCGAACGGTCGAACGACGTACCCTTCAATAATAACGACATCAAAATAAGCCCATCTCCGGCATCATCGTCGCAAACGGGCTTCAATCGCAATCTATCGTCTCCTGCCACCAACCCCACAGAGCAAGAGGCCTTGACAACCAATGGCTTCATTACCCAGCATTCACCAAAAAGTTCAAAATACGACAACACCGCTGCCGCTAGTTGCTATGGCGGGCAACCAGCGGATCGGCAGTACGTGAGACCAGAATCCGCAAATCAGTTTGAGGCAATAAATGAGGAGGATGTGGAAAATGAGAATGATTATACGCCCAAGGCCGGTGGCGGCTTAAGTGAGCTCTCAAAGAAAGACTTAAAGTTATTAGCCAGCAAACACGGCAAACTATACAGTTTCCCGTCTCAAGTTCAAGTCATGAAATCGGCCTGTTATTTAAATAATAATGATGCCGTTCTTTAGAGTAAAACGCTCCAAGGGCTAGACATGGTTTATTTTCCGCAAGCATTTAGGAGATCAACATGTTTTGTATGTACAAAAATCATGTGCTGGTTGCATAGCAACTGGTTTGAAAGTAAATTACATGTATTCAAGTTAACCAGAATAAAAATCAAAACACGTGTTGAGTAAAAAGTGTTACCGGGTAGGTCTAGCAAAGTGGCCGACGGCAAATGATATGATTAACTTTTTGAGGCAGATATTCTGAGATTAGCAACTAAATATGTTGAGCCCTTGTTTCAATAGGTGACACCAGTCTTTTTACTCAAAAGTGAATAAGATTTAAGAGTTTTAATTAGCTTAAAAATTAATAAGTGTTGGACGATAAGAAGGACAAGGTTTTATATTTTAAAGATTTCAAAGAGGACTGGGTCGGGTTGGTTAATTGTCTACTCGAATACCTAGATTTCAAAACTTTGAAACCTAGAAAACGGACCCTGTCCCTCCTTTTCTTTAAGAAACCGCTTTTCGTTAAAATAGCATATGTTCATATAGTATGCTGCTTTAATACCATGGTTTTGCGACGCAAACTTAAACATGTAATAAAACTAGATAATAAACCTAGTACACGTGTATAAACTTTAAGGTGAAAAATGTTAATTGAGCTGTACATGTATATAAAATGTTTAAAGCCTTCATCATGGGGATGAGTTTTTTCTTTATTTTTTTCCTTTTTGTAGTTTAAAATCAACTTTTTTGTTGTGTTATTTATTTATTACCAGACTTACATTTAATTATTTTTGTAGTTTTATTTAATGGTATTTTAGCCGAAGTAACTGAAAGATAAAATTGCTTAATGGTTAATGATTATTTTCAAATTAGCATTGTTTGAGCAAGCGACATTCTAAAATTATAAGCATTTTTTGTTGTTACTGATTTCTTTTTTGTCAGACTGCTTTTTCATTTTTTGACATTTTATCTAATGAAGAAAATGTTTTAATGTTATGCACACTGTCTCAATATGACGTGCTTGTCATCCTTTTTATTTGCGCATGACATTCATGCATTATTTTCAATATCTGTGCACGTCACACGCGCATCTCAAAATTGGCATCATTTCGGCTGTTATAAATGATAATAATTTCGGCCGTAAACAAAAAATAATTTAGACCGTCGATCCAGCTACATCAAAAAATCCATTAAAAAAAAAAAAGAGTTTCGAATGATTCTTTAATTATAAAAATTGTATTTACATGAATTTGGGCAAAAAAAATTCTTATAGATTCTAGATATTATATGATATCCAATCTTCATCCTGGACATGTTAAGCATAGCCATGGTGAAACTAACTTTATATTCTATGTTCATGTATTTGTAATAACACTGGTCGGCGAAATATAAATTTACAATATATGAATGTCGCTGGCAAAACATTATAGGCTAATGTTGAATTATTCTGTTTGTATAGGCTTCAATATAGTAATATGACGTCATATAAATAGTTAAAAAATATAATTAATATGAGTATGTGAGCAATACACGAGAATATATGTTTATGTTGGTTTTATTCGCGGTAAACTTTTTCTTATGATTTATTTGAAATATCTTTTTGCTAGTACCGGTATAATACATGTAATTATATATTTAGAAAACTATTAAAATGAAATGTTTTTAAAACATTTAACATTATTTGCATTTAGGAATCGGGAGATCGGATCTCACTGTGAAACAGTGGTATAATTTGTTCAAAAATGTGTTTTTATGTGTATTTTTAATGACTAAGAGTGAGAAAGAACGGATGTTTATGAATTGGTTGAGATTTAACAGAAAGTTCACGTTATGCATTTGTTGTTTAGAAATGGTTTTGGTTAGACTTAGGCTCATTCTTTTTATTCCAGATGTGATATTGTGAATATAGAGTCTATCTGGTGTGCTGTTTGATTTTGTAGACGTTTATCGTAGAATCTCATTTTCCTATTTAGGGATAGTATTGTGATATGATTTTGCGGGCGAAAAGCAATGAATTTCAGAAATAGTTTAGAGAAATCTCTACATAGAAACTGTTAGCGAAAGGAAGTGATAGAAGCGAATTTGGAGTTTGTTTTCACATTTATATAGGTTATATTTTAGGCTTTACTAATATATTCGTGCTCCTATATTTCTATTTTGTCTTTCAAATTTCCATTGTTGAATTGTTGTTATCTGCTTTGTATATAGTCAATCAATGTGTTCTGCATTGTAAAAGAAGAGATGTATTTACTACAGAAAACTTTCAATTTTAAGAAAGACCATGTCGTTTACATTTTTGTGTGGGATATCATGTCGGGTAAAAGAGTTAAAAGAAAGAATCCGTGCATGTTCAATTTTGCTTTATTTTTTGTCGTTTCTTGATTAAATAGTTATCCGCACTTCTTGATGAAGCATCACACAATTATAAATTTTGTTGTTATTGTATTTATACATATATATGTTCTGCTATATTCCAGAATGCTATGGTTGTAAGAAAGTTCATTTTACAATTTTATTCTTGTTGCATTTTATAGTTTATGAATTCGCTCTGCATTTGTTATTTGTAATAGATCGATTTTGAAATATTTGATGGAATCTAAAGATACTGATAAACATAGAATGTTTTCTAATAAAATGCTTGAAGATCACTTTGCACAGCCATACGATATGACAAGGTATTTTGTTCGTATTTAATTGTCATTTTTTAATGGAAGAACACATATTTGCCATGTATGTTAATAAGTCTTTACAATTCCAAACTGTCGTTGAACAAAATCAAACAACTCTAGTTGCAGTCTCTGAGTATTTTGGCGAACGGATTTTATTAATTGTTTTATGTCACTAGGTTCCATCATGTTTTTTAGCTATCTATTTCGTTAGATATATTTTTGCCGCTTTTGCAAAATTTATATTATATGATGTACATATGAAACTGAGATTCTTTACAAAACTTGTTTTCTTTGCCCATAATTTCAGATGAAGGGGCTAATCAGCAAAACATTTCTTAAATAATGTAGTTCAAATTTTACACATTATCGGCATTGACTATAATCACGTACATGCAATAGCGCTGTGTTTTTTGACGTACCAACTAGATGTTGAAGTTTTGCTTTTATTTTTTATTAGATAGATATCTTAACAAGCTATTTTTGTGGCTTATTTTAAGCTTTGCTAAGTTAAATGTTAAAGCGACGAGTGGCTAACCTAACGAGATGGCTACCCCAAAATTTGCGTTTCGAAACTCTCCAGTAATATTACTAAAAATTCATTTAATAATAAAATAATTTATGTTGTGGAACCTTTTACTTAGTTAGTGGTAAAAACAATACATTTTTAATTGCAACATTTATTCTTAATTATTAAGAAATTCAAAGTCCCAAGTGATATTTGAATACGGCTCAAAACTTTTACTATGAATAGCTTAGCGAGAGAGGCTGCACAAGCGGTTAGACATCCAGATCGCCTTGTCTTATCGCATGCACGCTGGAATACATAAACATGTGCTGCTTAGATATCTTTTTTACTGTCACTTCGTGAGTTTTTTCCTCTTTTTAGTATGATACTTAGTTTTTTTTTTTGGGTAAAACTGGGACTAGCAAAACTTAACACATTTATTAACAATAAAGACTTATATTTTAGAAAAAAATGGTGAAACACTGTTGTTTTGGAACATGTAAATAAGATACGGAAAATACGGGGATCTGAACTTAAACGAATTTGAGATATTTTGGGATATTTATACAACACTTTGTCCGCGGCACTTTGGTATGAACTCGTTCTATGGTTCTGAAATTTCACAAATTGTTAGAATAAACATATCAGATGTCCTACGCCGAGGTTTCAGTTTGATCGACCAAAAATTGTCGAAATTACGGGGGTCTGCACTTATACGAATTTGAGGTAGGCTATTTTGGGATATTTGTACAGCACAGAAAGATAACGCGTATATTGTGACGTTTTGATGACTAAGTTGCGTGGACGAATATGAAAGGGCAACGGTGTGACAAAGACGTTTTGAGTAAAAAATGTGTTAAAGACGTTGAGATAAAAGACATTGTGAGAAAGTAGGGGTGTTCATAACTGCCCCTTTTTTAGGTGACCATTTCAGATTTCGCTCGCACCCCCCTAATTTGGAAGAAATATGCATTTGAAGACATCCGGTGCAATTTTTTCTCACAAATATTGAAAATCCATCTGAGAAATGACTTTTTTATGAACACCCCTAGAGAAAGACGTTGTGAAACAGACGTTGTGAGAAAGATATTTTTTGCCTGTTTTTTTTTTTAGCTCAACCCTATATCCCCTCGTTTTCACGGGGGATAATTAGAGAAGAAAGAAATAAGTGACAATTTCAAAAAAAAAATACGTGTATACCTTGTCCATCAATGTGTAGTCTACATGTATGTAATCTACGCTATTTTATAATATCATTTATTTCTACATGTATGTTTGAACATACGAGCATAAGTCTCGCTGAGGGACAATTTATATATATATATATATATAATGATAATGTTGTTAAAAGAACGAAAAGAGACGTATATGACATATTTATTTGTGCAAAAACATTGATCTTGAATTTGCATCGCAGTGCGAATTAAATTAAGAAACAGACCCTTCAATCAATGTAGTTTTATTAGCAGAAATAGGCATATTACCGCATTCCAACCATCTCTTTAAGTTCAGTTGTTGCATTTTCAATTAAATGTGTACGTGATAATTAAGCATCAGGCACATCATCTTTCGTTAATTTTACGTTTTTAAACTGGTTTATTGACGTTATTTTGGTTTGAAACACGTGTATTTCGCTTAAGATACATAATGTGTATGTTACTGCATGCACTGCATGTCTAACCACTGCAGCAAAAGCTCAACAGCTGATCGGAGTGACGTCAATTGTTTTGAGCCGTATTTGTTATGTACAGTGGTATTTTACGCGTTTTTCTTCTTTACAAGTGATCCATAAAGCATGAAATAGAGAAGTCTGTGATAGCAATGGAAAGCTAGGAAAGGATGCAAGATGTTTGCGATTACCATAAACATGAAAATGTGAATGCTATATGCAAGAAGGTGCTTACGGGTGAAAAAGTCTTAAGAATGCATTTTTTTTTCAAACGGATTATTGCGTCAAAGTGTTTGAATTCAACATAAATCCTTCTCCTGATAGCCAGGTCATATTAGCATAAAATTCTAGCTGAAAAAGGATATAATAATATAATTGTGAAATATAACAATACGATCGAATCTGTCTCTGACTATAATGAAACCATTGATGGTTGTAATTTGAAACTATATAAAGTACATTTTGTGATATATTAATTGAATTTAGGGCCAGGCCCGAGGGGCACTAGTTTTACTCGGTTGTGTAGGGTTTATACAAAATAGGAAATGTATTTATGTTAAGAGATGTATGTTAAGCAACGCTTATGAAATTGTGGGTGCATATGTATTTGATCGTATATGCTGCATGTGCTTGTCTGCACCATGGAAGACCAATATAACGCTAGATTAGTTTATAGTAAACTCCCAAACATTTTACCAGACTAATTTTTTTTATAACTGGACTTTCATTATTCTTTTACAAACTTATAAAAGTTTTGTTTAGATCCGTTTGTTTCAAGATTTGTTGCACATGTAAATTACGATATTGCGAACTCATAGCAATATTAAGTTATTTATTACATACTTACTAACAACCAATTTCCAAAGTTTATTTGCATAAGTATTGTTACCTTCCCAGGGTTTAAAACAAGGGTTTTATTGAGTCGACTGTATAAAGTTGCTTTTTAAAATATCTATTCTTGGTAAAAAAAAATATGCGAAATACATTTATTTACATGTATTTATACTAACTATGGGTTTCAATCGATTTAATTACTGACGTGCCCTCTTGTGTTATAAGGCGAGGATTTAATTATTTTCTTCCAAGTAAGATTGATGAAATATCCCAGAAATGCATTTATAAAGTTATGGAATAAGGTTTTTTTATCTGATAGAACATTTTCCGCAATTTTGCTATGTTTGTCTTTACATGTTAATTTTGAGAATTGTTCAACTATGATTGCTTAGCTTACGATCGCTGAATAAATCACTGCTGCTATTGATAGATGTGTTTCTCTACAATGATCGAATCGGTTAAATGTGTCTAAAAAATATATTATTTAATGGAAAAATCATTTAATTGTGCTGGACTACTTGAATATTTACAACGCATCAGAATAAGAACCATTTCCTTTAAATTGTTTTATATAATCATTTGTTCATACGTAGGCCTACACGTGAATTAAAATCTATTAAAATCAAAAGTTAAAAATCTACCCACCCTATAGAATATTTGAGCAAGGTAATTTTGAGTTTCCGTAATTACAATATCAAGTCTGGAAATATTTTTACTTACGGTAGCTTTTTACTTCTAACTCCCATTAATTACTTATCGGTCTTAACATTTTTCTTATTGCTTTTATACAGCCTATAGTTTTCTCATCATATATATTTCAAACCTGTCTATAGCCAAAAAATGTTGAAAGTTTTACAAACAATGAAAAAAGTGTAAATTAATTTTAATAGCGTATTTTTTGCATATTGCTGTTTTTATTATAATTACATATTTGATTAGATATAATTTATAATTTCTCTAAAACTTTTACTGAATCGCCTTTCAATACAGGAAAGAAAAAAATGACAGTAATCAGAATACGATTTGCATCCCTTACCGTCTGGGACTGAGCCATTTTTAATTAGGTAAACTTTTAGGTGTATAAATATATGGGGCGATATGTATTTTTATCCTTCACAGATTGCAAAAACTATCCATGTTGGCGTGTCACATTTGATGGTTCATACCCTTTTTGTGCTTATATGTATCTTTTTCTGTAAAGGATATGCTCTTTTACATTTTTCTCAGATACGATGTTTCTGTGCGCTCTCTTTCAAAAAGAAATTGTTAGGTAGTAACCTTTTATGTTGTAATTGGTTAAATAGACATTTTACCGTTAGGGTCGTAAGGACACAGTAAACATTAAGACGTTTTCATCGAAATTGTGGAGTGATCAACCAAATCAAACCACCAAAACATAATAAGGATAGTAATAAACTGGTTTTCTGTTTTTTGCTTTTGCCTTTCTGTTTGCTCTTTATACTGACCTCAATATATTTTATTAAAACGTTTTTATCGAAGTCCATTTTTAAAGTTTAATCGTACTCATGTGCATATTAAAAGGCATAAATGCCAACCCCTAAACTTGTGCGGCCCCCGCCCCACCGGACATCAGAATAGGGCTACAGGGCGATGGGGTGTCAAGTACAGATTGATTACTACGCGCTTAAGGACGGATCATGCACATGTTAGGCGAGGCGCGCGAAAAAAGTAGTTCTCCGCTCCTTGCGCTTCAAACACCAATTACATGCGAAAAGTGACGCGTTTTATCCGTAATTGATACCGTAGGGTCCTACCCTCCTTTCCTTTACAACTCTTTCTGTGTGCTTGGATATCAAGAGTGTCATTAATTCAATTCATCTTAACTTTTTAGGACGCGTTTTTATGCTTTTTATGATCCTTTTTTAAATCATCGACGATATCAAACCGAAAATGAGAACCCTCGCGTAGAAATGATTAATATGCGGTTAAATGTTTATTGCTCGCGTAGTTACTATTTTTTATAATGTATTTATGTTTTTAATATATATTAAGACAAATAAAAACCTGGTTTAGTATTTCATTGCAATGAATCAAACATGAAAATTGATTGTTTTTCCTTTAAGTTTAAAATATTAAAAAAAAAAATAAACTGAAAATAAAATGGTTTCAGTTTCTTAATTAACTGCTTGTTTATTTGATTATTATTATTTTGTTTTAATGTTTTTTTTTTCGTTGCCTGAAGCTCAACTGGGAAAACATGTCACCGTCCATTACGAATTTCATTTACTTTAGCAGCTTATTATTTTATTTATATTATTTTCATGCATTTTTTGCCCCACCCCGTTTTCCGAAAATGTTCCGAAAGGCAGATGACATTGCTCCGGCCTGTCAACCCTGCTGCCGGGGGGATATAAAAAGCGACAGTGAGAGTAAATTCATGCATGGGAGCACCCTACTGTACATTTTGAAATACATGTAATGTATTATAAATTGGGTATGATTTAATCTTTATTCGAAAAAAGGGTAATCGGAAAAGCAAAAAGTAGCATGTTTATCCTAAAATGAGTCTTATTGCTGTAGAGCTTGTATTGAAATATGTCTTCTAAAAAGTGTTTTCGATTTAATATAGGAAATCTAAGACGCCGCTTATTTTCAAAGCTTCATCCTATCTATTAAAAGTCCTAAATTACGTCACGTGGTGTATCTCATGCATGTTTTTTGTTGAAAATGCATGTACGTACGTGGGCCCGGTAAGAGCATCTCACGAGAATTATCTGAAAGAGAAAATACATTGGATCATATCCATACCTACCAAGCAAATTTAGGGTTGTTGGTCGAAATGAAATGAAAATGCATGTTCGCGACAGTAATGCAATGAAGAGAAAAGCATCGACGACCTTTTAGCAGTATTTTTTTTACTTCCAACAGGGTTTGGTTTGTGTGGTTTATCGAAATTAAAGTGAAAAGCTTAACTCTCAAATGAGGTATTGATAATAGTTATATACAGTGGCGCGCACTCCCAACTTCTCGAGACAAACGCTAAACGCTAAACGTTAAACGCACAAACGCTAAACGCTAAACCCTTAAACGCTAAACGTTACACGCTAAACGTTAAACGCTAAACGCTAAACTATAGCACCCACAGGTGTGAAGGGTATATAGAGGACATCATTGTGAGTGCTTATCTTTATTTCTTATATGCCCTTTCATTAAACGCTAAACGTTAAACGCTACACGTTACACGCTATATTCTGATCTTGCAAACCCTTAAGCGTTAAACGCTAAACGCTAAACGTTAGAGAAATCGAGAAGTTAAGCCTGCGCGCCACTGTATATTGATACACCGGTATGTTAATTTAGTTTTAAGTCAAATAATCAAATACCGCATAGTTTTCACAACCAGCTCTCGCCAGACACCCTTTTCTCATGTTACCCCCGGGGATGCGAAGCTACGTAATAAGATGTTAATGGCATCATGGAGTCTCTCCTCTTTCACCCTAAAATCCTACATGCACACCATCAAAT
>LQRL01102599.1:0-12898 GCA_001703475.1 Hydroides elegans
TAACCAAGTCTCTATGACCTTCCGTTCAAAAGTTCTAGCCCGTACAAGAAAGCGATGACAGACAGACGGACGGACAGACGGACAGACAGACGGACGGACACCCCAACTCTATAGGCCCCCAACTTTTGGGTTGGGGCCTAATAACAAGCACACCGATGTACGACAGAACAATGATGAGTTTACATGTATACATAATCACATTTTTGTTTGGTCTTGGCTTCACAAGACAGAGGTGGGCAAATCTTTTCGAAGTCTGCCGGTCATATGACCGGCTGATCTCGAATTTCTGCCGGTCATTTGGAATTTCTGTCGGTCATTCATGTGGTATATTAATTAAGCTAAAAAAACGGTGGAACGTTCATGGGTGCAGATCCTCAGGAAGCCCTGGCCTTAGGATTTGTGTATATATCTTTCGTAACCTTTGTCATCTTTGTTTTAAACAAGCTAAAGCTGAGAGACCAAGAGACTCGATGTTAAGTTCAAAATGAAGCTATATAGACCTGAAGTGCGTCGACGGGAAGTTGTTAAATTTAATGTAATGTTTAAAAAATGTCGAACACTAAGTACAGATATATATATAATTAATCATATGGGTAGACGGGGAAACCCCAGCGGAGGAAATCTAAGTCGAGAAAAGCCCAGGTGGAGAAAACCCCAGTAGGCATGATACAAAAAAACTGGCTATTTCCACTTTTGACAAAAGGACACTGGGCAGAGTTCTTCCTCCTAATGTACAAAAATGCTGGGGTTTTCTCTACCGGGCCTTTCTCCACTGGGCTCTCCTCCTGGATTCATTATATGCTCAGATGAAATATCTATGGATGTGCATTTAATGCTGCGAGCGCCGAAGGCGCGAGCAAAACTTTTCTGGAACCTAGTTTAAAGTCCGATTTATGCCGTGCCTAAATCCTCATTTTTAGACCTGAGGATCCTATAAAAACGACATTCAAGGCGAGACGACGGTTGCGTACGTGGGTAGCGATTGCTTAGGATACACTTGACTACATTACTGGTGTCCAATGGAAAAAGGTCGTAACTACATTTTTGTCAAAATTGAGATAAGGGCAGTTCTGCAATCAGGATTTTATTCTGCATGTATTAAGCCTACCAGCGTCGTCGTATATGCCCGTATAAGCCTATTTATACATAGGCAAAAGGTCGCAACTACACGAATTATTTTACCGCCCACTTTTTCACAATGGAAAAAGGTCGTAACTGTTTTAAGCCAATCCCAGACGCGGATATAGGTCACGTTACCGATCATGTGACTAATAATATGCTTCAAATCAGCCGTAAAAATAAAGTCACACATTTAACTAATAAAAACTAATTGGTTTGTATTGCGCTTTAGAGTTATTTATTCAAGACAGTTTTTATTCTTTTATTCACTGGTGCTTGTATAAATGTACATTTTTATTGTAAAACACTTTAAAAAGTAAAAAAGGTAAAAAATCACAGTCTGATTCACATAAAAATATTACATTTTTCGCGTTTATTTAACTATGATATATTTATAAATAATTTAAGATTAAGTATAAAATGTATTTTATTGACTTTAACAATTACATAAACTTATTGAAATGGAATATCGATTGAAGCCTTAATTCTAGAATGATTTAGAAAAATCCAGTTTACTCAATTTCATCAAAATATTAGTTACGACCTTTTTCCATTGGACACCAGATTAAATCACAACATAACCTAAAAGATTTAATCTAATTCGATCAAATCATTAAGAACTGTACTTTAACAGGTAAGAGAAAAGCCATTATTATTTTTAGCCCATTTTCTTGTTAATAGTAACCACGTTAGTAAATAAAAAAAAAAACCTAGTTGACTGAGGATTCGAGCGCCAGAGGTTAGAGCAAAAATCAAAACAAATTTTGAGGAATCAATGACATATATTTGACAATTAATTTCCAGATTTCATAATGGCCCGCCGTGCCAATAACCTCAAATAGTTACTGGGCCGGGCGAAAAGTTACTGGGCCCGGGCCAGCGTTAAGCGCGTAAACTGGTCTGAACCTTCTTATTGTTTGGGCTGGTAGGTTCTGTTCTGGTAGGTAATGTTCAGTACATGTACCGTATTGAAGAAGCTACGTACGGAAGGACAGACAGATACTTGAAATATATAGTCCGAGAACCACCGGAACTGGGGCCAAGACATGCAGATACAGAGCATAATGTGACCTTAAGCATACGCTGTACACTCAATCGTGTATTGTTCGAGAGTTGTATTATAACTGTAGTTGCATAAAGAATGCATCAATATATTTTTTAGATTCAAATATATTTAATTAATCTTTGCGGAAAATGTGCCGGTCATGATGACCGGCACCGTCCGCATTTCTGCCGGTCATTTCGATTTTTAGCCGGACAATGACCGGATGACCGGCGACTTTGCCCATCACTGACAAGATAAGTGTTTTTTGATTCTATGTTTAAAAGAAGCGTAGCTAGAGACATTTTTCAACTTGCTAGGTAGACAATTCCAAAATCTAACGGCTTGAAACGAAAAGCAGTTTGACGCAACACATTTGATTGATGGCACTTTGAAATTGTGATTGCGATTTCTTGTATTGATGTTATGGACAGATGACAAATCAGTAAACATATCCTGTAAATAATATGGACTCAGTCTAGCCCTTATTTTGTAAGTGTGATTTAAACAAAGTTGTTTAATGCGATCTTCGACATTCAAGTAATTGACACTTTCCAGTTCTTTCTGTCCAATATGACTTCTAGGAGGTAGACCTATGATAAAACGTACAATTTTGTTTTGACTTGTTTGTAACTTTCGTTTAAGCCTAGTACTGAGGTTAAAGTACCACGACGCACAACAATAGTCAAAATGACATTGAAGTAGAGCGGAACATAAATTTTTTCTTACGGTCTTATTTAAACAATGTTGGTATCTGTACAAGAATTTGAGTTTTTTAGTTATTTTTAAAATAATGCTTTTTCCCATAGCTTCACCGGACAGATTTTGATCCAGAATCACACCAAGATATTTGACCGTTTTTTTACCCATGATCGTGCACCCATTGTATTCGATTTTGAATTCCTTTACTTTATTAAGGTTTCGTTTTGATCCGAAAAGGATGCACTCGGTTTTTCCGACATGCATGGACAATTTGTTTTCTGAGAACCATTGATTGCATGATTCTAGGTCCGATTTTAATTTATTTGATACAACAGTGGGGTCACGATCAGAGACAATTAAAACACTATCGTCAGCATAGAGTAACAGTTTACTTTTGACACTGATTTCCATGTCGTTGTTATTGCATAGATAAAGCAGGGGAGCTAATAGTCCACCTTGGATTATTATACATATATATTTCTTAAATAATGGGTTTGTATGTGTCCTACAATCTACTCTACTTATCAACCTTATACTAAGTTATAGCACACTTTGGTAATCTAATATTTTTTTAGTCGACTAACATATGTATTATACCAGATATCAAACGGTAAGATAAATGAGGGAGCATTAATATACACTCACTGAATGTGACTCAGAAGTGGCACATGTCTTTCAGTTCACTCTGAATAGTATTTCAATACGTCGACATATCTTTAACTGTAACAATCATACAGTTAATAACATTAGTACATGGGTGATTGGAATATAATAACGGAATATTATGTCAGTCACCAAATGAAGGGGGTGTTTCCCCAATCGGTGTCCCAGGGGAGGCAAAAATGCGTGTTCTAAGAAACTACAATATATTTCACCCTCAAACCAAAATGGTTAGATCAGTAACACATGACTTCTCAATATAATATCCAAAATATATTCGTACCACCTTTGACTGTAGAGATATTGACAAAAAAGTTGTTTGTTATGATCCGATCCTCCTTCCGGAAGTAGATTATTATTCTATGAAATCTTAAAGCGTCTAACATTATCCCGCAAATTCATATTTTTATCTATAAATTCATTGTGGTCATGCGTCCGGGTCGTTGCAGTTGCTGGAAAACCCCTTCTGAAATGGAGTGTTACACTGGTGTTAGGCAAACATATAATCATTACATTTCAATAAAGGCATTAGAATCATTTTTTTAAATATCTAATAAAAGCCTTATACTGGTCATTTCAAAAATATATTTAACAATGAATAAGAAGTGGCAGATGTCTGTTTCCATGCAAAATTTAAAGTTTTAGCATTTCTAATTGATTCTAAATCGTCCATACATAAAATTTGTTTCTTTGTTGTATCAGAGCAAATCGACATTGTGTGTTATTATATTGTTATTTAGAAAAGAAAACCTCATATCTGAAATATATCACTGAAATGTTTGATGATTCATGCCTTAATCTTCATTTTATACATCAGCTAATATTGTCTCAAATAATACACATAAAAACGTTTATTTCAGAAATATTATTTTAAGATAAATAATTATAAAGCAAGAAATCATTTCAAAGCAATGAGAAAAAATAGTTAACCAAATTTAAATAAAATAACAGAATTGTTCCGTACCGTGTATTTCGTATACACGTAGATCTAACCAATGCACTCACCAATTTGTATATGGTTTCGTTATGATGTTTGCATGATGTTTGATGTGAAATCGTTGCATTGTATCTGTGTACCTGATTATCCAACAGCAAACTACGTGTCCTAACACTTCTACGTTTCGCAAAATGAGTAATATCAAATAAAAAATATCTGAAACATCTTATGTATCTTTAACATTTAATCTCGTCTTGCATGCCCCGCATAACATAGAAAAATAAACGAAAGAAAAAATGCAAAAGAAAAAACGTGATCCTCAACGTCATTTTCTAACCCATTATCTAAAATGAAAACTTGCAGTTTAACCTCGTGGTTATCAATTTGAACAAAGCATTCAATTCAATAAAGACAAGTAGCTCTAAGGCACTGCTCAAACTAGTCAAAAGCTTGCCCAACAAAGCTACATTGTGTGTTGATGCATCCAAAAACAAAGTGCTGGCTGATCATTCTCTTAATTCGAAGAAAAACAACAACAAACGTTTTTTTTTATCAAGAAATGTAATTTAATATAGATATTGAATGAAAATGACCTTGTCTTTTAACGTTTATCAAACACTTTTCCCATTCGAAAAAAATTACATACGAAGTAGCTAACTGCATCGTAAATATTTGAAATAACAAAATAAAGAAGGCAACATGCCAGATCAGCCCAATCAAGCTCTCAAAGACTCCCTAAACTACAAAAAAAAACTTTACCAAATTTTCTAATGTTCTACCTACTAGTCTATATACTAGGCCAAAGTATTGTCTTGCTCGACAGCAGTGTTAAATTTTGACACAATTTCCCAATAATAGATTTCGTAAGTTGTAGGGTCGTTCTTGTTTGATTTATCCAGCTTGTATTTAAATGATCGTTATTAATTCACTATCCAAAATGGCTTCATGATTATAACTCAATGAAAGTAATACACATCTAGAGACTTTATCAGGGGAACCCTACATTTTTACTAAGAGTACACATTATTCCGTAATAATTAGCGGAAAAATATTCTTGTCATCCATTGGGCCAAGAATATGGGCGTCTGTATCGACCTAAGACTCACCATATGAATATATAAAGTGTAGTACTAGCCTGTAACATTTCTATTTGGATACTATGGTCTAAAGTACGTGTTTTTATAGATATCCGCAAATCCGATCACACCCTAATAATAATATAATTAGATGATATAATAAGCTTATAAGTTGGAAATAGAGCATGAAGTTACAATTAATTTTGTTATAGTTATATATGTAGGGGTTTTCCGAGGAGGGCATCAGGCGCCATGGGCGCATTAGTTTTGAAAACCGCGCCATTAAATGAAGGCCAGAGCGCTCGACGGCGCCATAACATTTGGACAACTATCCTTTGAATGACGCCACCATTGCCAACGATATTTTTGCAAGACAATTTTGATTTTGACTTTAAAATTACTATTTTGAGGATAACAAATTAGGCTTGGTCAAACGTGAGGCCATAATTTGCGTCGATGCGACCTTGAGTTCCAGAGGTTCAAGTAGTTTGCTTCTGGTGCTTTGATTCAAAGTTTCCTTCAATACTTCACTTCCTGTCAATTTGGGTTAAATTTATTCAGCTTGTGCTTTGGTCGATGATGTATACCGATATGACTCCTGTGATGCCATAGAGTATAAATATAGTATACCTAAATATATGGTATTTTAAGCCAGGGGCAACCTATAACAAACACTTAAAAATTGCTCTCTCGTCATGGTGAACAAATGTGGTCCGGTAAAACAAAAGCTGTTGAACTTTTTTCTAATTTATTTAAAAACGCTGCATTACTAAATTTAGCTGTATCATATTTGTCTTGGTTATCCGATTGACTGACGTTGGTTTTTAACTCATGCGTTTTGGTGCTCGAACATTTATCACAATGAGTTCAAAGAGTGAATATTATACATTAAGCACATAAGAGCTATAATAATATTTCAGTTATATTGATTTTCCCGTACACCGACACTGATGACAAAATCACGTTTGAAAAATATATTTATTTTTATTGCTTCTGACCATAAGATCCCCAAATAGGCTTGTGATGATCATATCCCAAATTCACTGTCTTAAAACACCATACGACCTTTGCTTAATATTTAGAAGAGTAAAATTCGCCCTGATAAACATGGGCAACCATAAGTTATAAAATGGCGCCCTAACATTTCCTACACTGTTCCCAGGAAAACAAAATTAGGTTTTATCACACCAAGCACAGTTTTTTTAACACTATCATTAAGTTCCTGGTCAATAATTAGGCAGATAATTACAGGGTGCAACACAGGTTTTGCTCAGCTGATAGACATCAGTCTATTAGATTCTGATTTTTAATTGACCGAAGAAGACCTTAATAGACCGAAATGAACGATTTTTTTATTGTAAAGGAGAGGATTTTACCATTGAATTCGTAGACTTAGTTCAAATTCATACGTTTGATGCTAGGCAAAGGTGTTCTTTACCAACGTCATGAAAAGTAACACAAGCGTGGGCAAAATGACATAAGCCATCAATATTCAATATGAAAATAACATTTTAAATGCGAGCGCCGACGGCGCGAGCGCAGGTCTTTTTAAACCTTAAAAAATAAAAGCCTTTTGTACAATAGTATTTCCATAAAATTGTCATTCGCCAAAGCGCCAGTGTCGTCTCATGAAAATTTCTTTTGAACTCGAATAACTGATAACGTACCATTATTTTTTTTTAGATAAAATAACGTGCGACCGCTCAAGTAAACCCCTGCTTTAGTATGAGTCAGTGGTCTGAGTGTGAAATTCAAAATATAATTCGAGCACTGACGATCGAATCTAGCAGTGGTTTAAAATAAGTGTGTTTTGCCATGCACATATATCCATGTACAATGTCTATTGCTTCTTAGATTGAACGATCTTCACATTGTATTAGAATAAAACAGATAAAAAAAGAAAAAGAGTAATTGCAATCCTTAAAGATTAGACGGGTTTAGGAAAATATTCCTTATAGACTCCGGACTATTGGATTTCAAAATCTTATAGACCGAGCCAATTTTTAATAGAATTGTCTATCGGTTTATCGCTTATGTTGCACACTGTAATTATATAAAAAAAACACAGCAAATACCCCAAAACTGTTATACATGTTGTCCTATACGTTGATGCAGAATGTGTTGTCATATATCATTAACGAACCATTATTTGGTATGTGGCATATCATTTATGTAATATCCTGATAACAATAATGTACCAATAAGTAAATAAGTTTTAAAGAGATAAAAATTTTGCACATCAACTTCGTTTATGACTGACAAAACTCTTCGATTCTGTCAAATGTCATAAATCATGAGATTTTTAAAAATGGCATATCTCAGTGCATCACGTTACTACATGCATATTGGGTAAGTGCCGTAACGCACCAAGGCATTGAATTAATATTTAAAATGAAAAATTGCAAATTGAACTTTTATCTTAATATCTGTAAAAATAACATACTGAAAGGGTTATTTATAACTTTTGAAACGAAATAAAATGTATCTAAACGTTAGTATTATAAATAGTTCGCTAGAAGCTAGAAGAAAGCAATTTTCCAAAAAAATCTTCTCCGGGATCATCCGAATCGGCGACGTTAAATTGCCTGATTGGAATAGCCTTAAGAGTATGATTTTTTAAAGGCAGTAAATAACTTTGGTTTAGGGATGTGATAAATAAAATAAGGCTTTAAATTATGAAAAGAGTTTATTATAGATTGGATAGTAATTAATATCACAGAAATTCCGCTCGCTGTAAATTTATTACACACATATGCATACATTCAAACATAGGATCCTACCATTGAATCCTCTTACATTCTTGTTTTCGAAAATGAACTGATAATATAAAAAGACTGAATGTTACTATTTTGTAACTCGAAAATAATTTGTATATCATGATTTATATACGGTTGCTCTGAACATTTTTAATGAGACCACAAGAATTCGACATAATTATAAATCAAATGTTTAATAATTATTATAACTACACTTATTTGCGTTTCGAATATGACATAGTAATCCGCTAAAATAATTTTTCGAGTAAAAATGCGAGATATGAGTCGCATATTGCTTGATATATATAAAGTTTACATCTTTGAAATGAACATTTAAAAGAAGCGTTTTTTTTCGATGAAATGACTAATACTGTTCAAATAAAAGAAGCGTTATAAAACCCTAAATACTGTAAACGCATTGAGATACCGATATTAAATAATTAATGAAATATCATACATATAATAACCATTCTATTGTATATTAGAGTTATGAGTCTAAAAATAAATTTGAATCAACGAAACACCGGCAGTGGACTGCGTAAAACATCGCATACGCTGTCACAGTTCCGAATACAAAAGCTCTCCGTTTTCATAGATATTTCTGAGCCGAATAAACAATTTTGTTTTGAAACCAAAAGTTCTTTTTGATGAATAGAAGCATTTTAGTTAATTTGTTATTGTTTCACTAACACTCTTGTTGCGGTGGGAAATTTTTGGCGTGAACTAGACTGCCAGATAACGTATGCCACAAGTAGATATTCTTTCCGCGCGGCTCCTCATATTTGAAACCCGCAGGTGCCGTGACACTGCGCGACAATTTGAAACCAACAGGAACCTCACTTTTGATAAGTTTATCTGTAACCGGCACATGTCCCATGGTGTATCCCTTATTGATATCAAACACATTGTGCGACATTTTTGGCTCTCTGGCAGTCAAGCTGCTCTTGTACGCGATCTGTGGGAAGAAGCCAGAGTTGGAGAAGGGACGCGTGTAATCGAACGGACCGCTACGCTTGGGTGGTTTCGAATTCTTGAACTGTTCGTCGTCACGCATGTAGAAACCGTAAACACTGTTGGTTGTGCATGGTTTGTCCATGGACCAGTGGTAGTAAGAGGGAGCACGCTGCGGCATTTTCTTCGGTTTGGTTGTTGCTATGGTGTTCTCCTTTTGGTCTGGAACACAAATGGGAAATGAAAGATAAGGATCTAGGAACAACATGGGGGGATATGAGGTGGCGATATATAGTATTGATTCATTTTTGTGCCTAAAATATGCAGCGAACAGGGGTAGAGTTTTTTTTCTGGATATCCGCGCCGAATAAGCTACTTTCTACTTTTGAACTGGCAAAAATGCATGTTAAAAAACATTATATATGCATTTGATATAAGGATTTTTGTTTCATATGGAAACTATAATAACATTATTAAAGCGGTTAAAGGGGGAAGCGGTTCAATGATAGATTGGCGTTCAACTATAGTTTAACCGTTGAATATATTAATTCTGCTCATTTATCTTAATTCATTTTAGTTATTCAGAATATGACTAAATATATTCAAAATATAATGAATACACTGGTTTGTATATTCTGGTATTGCAAGCGGACATGACGTGAAAAAATGTCCTCATTTGGGTAGAATTGAAAGTTTCTCAAATGACTATTGACGTCCCGACGTCGGATGTGCGTCCTTTCTACGGTTGACTACGGAATGACGGGTCACTTACGTCATTTGTACGTGTGCGAGAAAATGGACCCCACCCGGTGAAACTTTCATGTTAGACCAAATTCAAACTTCCTATCCTCACAGCTCGACGTTTCCCCGAGTTAGCCATTGGATTGAAATTTAAGCAGTGCGTAATACCGTGCGCCCAATAGTCAACAATTTACACACGCGTTATTACGATTAAAATGTTATATCAATTGGAACATTCGAATGAACGATTTTTGATGATATCGCTAGTGATGTTTAATATAGGAGACTCTTTAATGCTGATCATATTCAAAAGGCTAAGTTGGGATCACGTAATAACTCCGGAATCCATATAATAAAATCGTGTATTATTCAAACATTTATCAATATAAATCAGGATATTAGTCATGATTTACACTTAAATCTCACTTGACGTTATCTACAACTATATCTTAACCCAAACCTGTGAACTTGTAGTTATTTACATTTTAATTAGCGATAATGGTTGGCTATATGGTCCTTCAATATGTGTTCACGCAAAAACATTGAACCATGTTAACGCGTGATATTATACCAAAATGCCAGCGTTAAATCTTCATTTTTGCTTTTAAAAAAACATTTTGTTATTTCTCACAGATGTGAATTTTCGGTTGGAGTATTGTCTGTGGATATATACAATCATGGACGTTTACATATAATTTACAAATTGCTATTTACATATTTTCAGAAGAATAATAAAACGATCGTCTTGCAATGTTCTCATTTTAAAAATGCTGTATATAATATAATAGTTTGGACTCGCGCTAGGGGAATTGTTCTGCGATACAGCGAAATTCATATAAAACATAGTGAAACTCAGGATTAATTATGTTTCCTTTGAAATGTGCAGTATCACAGCAGAATTCCGCAATCGCATACCCTTACCATAAAAAGATATGCTGTCTAAATGTAAAGTGAAATACACAAAGCAAGGCGTTACAATAAATCACTTAAATCTTCGATATATAGTTATATATAAACGTTTCGCGCTCATGAATATATTATCTTTGGAACGCAAGTAAAAGTTAAATGATAACAAAACAACAACGTTTCGCATCGTTGCGTACTTAAGTGCCGTAGGAGGGGCACTCAACGATTTATTCGGGCGAATGTTTATTCTTGTAGCAGTTCTTCCTTGCTTGCAACTTTTTCAGAACAGAAAAAAGTTTTTTTTCGAAATGATTATTTTACCTTAGGATTATGTTTGCAAATATATCAATCGATGCAGCTGTATCTAAATTTAGTCTTTGTTAACGAATCTGTGAAAGACTATCCTCATACGCATTTGATTTCTTGAAATCTTTATTCTGGTAGGAGATTGTAAATTTGCTTGCAATAGCTTTTCTGCGTTCCTTGCTTGGAACTTCAGAATAAACATTTTGATGAATATAAGAAAAAATAATTCGTTGAGTGCCCTCGCCGTAGCCATGTGGAATATGTTGCAGAGGGAATTAAACGATCGCGGGAGCCGTTCTAACGTACGTATACGTACATCCGGAAACATGTTTTTACGTTTCGAAATGTATAACAGTATCTTTGAAAGTGACAAAAACGGTAAGCGTAAACACAAAACGTTGCTTCTCCTGACGTTACATTTCATATAATATTTTTTAAATAAATATGACTTATTAGTTATGCATGATGTATACAAGATTATACAAAAACAGATCCAGACGGTGGGAAAACAATGGTATCCCACATTTTCACAAACCACACAGAACATTGAATGAGCATACCTTGTGAATTTTCAAGTGGTCCTAATATCTCATTAATATCCCAAAATTTACTTTTTAATAATTCCAACAGTTTATTTACATGAGAACACCAAAATCAACAACTCTGTACAAACCGTATTCGTTGTCAGGGACTAAGTTAACAATTAGCATGCGCGGGTACTACCAAATCAATAGGCGACCACAATACATATATACGATATATATTGGATCAAGTATATAGCACTAGGGGCCTATTAATACTGTGTCTGGAGGTCCTGTTTTTCTTATTGATCCAGAGGAAAACGCGAGCCACTTTTATTGGTATTAGGCTCCTTATCCATGATAAAAGCTAGATCGTTGGAAAAATAATGCATTCATGGCGAGATAAAAGAAATCCGATTGGTGTGAATCGCTGCTTATTTAACACTGAACGACACTTATGGATCTGTCATGTTTACAGTAAATGGTCGCCGCTTGACAAAGGACCTAGATGAAGTCTCATTACATTTAATATATTGCATGATATTCTTATGTCTGAGAACAGAAAATTCAATTTGCTTGAATGATATTATGTCTGAGAACAGAAACTTCAATTTGCTATAAAATGAGTAAGGGCCAGGACTCATATTCTCCGTTCAACTTAAGCTTAACCTTACCCTTAAAACCAATGTAAAAGGATGGGGAAAAGCGTAAGGTTTTTTTTTGTTTTTGTAGTTTTTATTTCAAACAGTCATTATATTTCATTATAACAATTTCAATTGGTTACAAACATGTATATTCATATGTATATATATAGCCTACACATATTAAAAAATACCCAAACTTGCTGAGTGATTTCATAACAAACATTATATAATCATGGTATAGTATAGTAGTAATAAAGATTGTTTACAATAATTCGTGGTCGCACCAGCAAATATAATATATAAAGATATTATACATATACACTTCCTTGATAGTTTAAGAAATGAGTTGTTCATGCAGCATGTTATAACATTTACAGCAAGTGTACAAACATTTACAAAATACAAGCATTTACAAACATTTACAGCCAGTATACATGTATTTCACATTTCATATTTTTCTTACAAGTATGTGTCTAGCTGTAAAGCGTCAGAAAATGACCATATCTCTTGGAACTTTTGCGCATTTAATGTTATACG
>LQRL01102608.1:0-18259 GCA_001703475.1 Hydroides elegans
GTTGGTAAACCCTGGAGGTTTTTATCATTTCACGCATCGGAATATATTTTAACTTAATTATTCAAATGCTTAAAAAACGAACACATTTATGCATGGGAAGGGCTGCGCTAGGTGCTTCTTTATACAAAATATCTTTACTATTATGCTCATCATATCTTATGCTTATAATATTAGCATTGGTATTTATAATCAGCCTATTTACACTACACAGTATGTATTCTATCGCTTTAGGGGGTGTCCTACATAAGCCTTATCATATATGCTTGCTTATCATGCCAGTTCATATCATTGTTCAAATCCCGCAATTAAAACGCCTTATATACATATTGTTCCCTTAGGCTAAATCTTATTCTTCAACCTTGAGTATAACTCGTCAAACATGAGAATATACCCAGAAGCGTCACTAATAATGCAAGTGTCAGGTTTCTCTTAAACGTTTAACATACAATGTGACCTACGTTGCTACTGATTAATTTATTTGATTTGGTTGTTGATTATCTGAGGTGAAAATAACAGCTTAATCTCTTTCGTAAATTTTTATATCGTGATAGTCAATTTTATGGGCTTGCGTATTTGATAAAAATATGAGCTCTTTGTTCAGTAAAGCGTAGCAACTCATGCTTATAGGAATTCTTAGGAAGAAGCAAGGTCATATATTGTTGAACTATTTATATTCCAGCACAAATATTTATTTACTCACATATACTCATAATATACTCACAAGATGTTTGATCTGGACCCAAACAATCCGGCGGTAGCTTTATCATGTACTCTGGTTTCATATAATAAAGCTCCACAAGCATTTGGTCTTCTGCGTTAAAGAGACGGTAATATTTCTCCCGAACTGCATCTATGTCTGCTACGTCCGCCATGAAATCATACTGAAGAATAGTGGTTTCCTGCATGTAATACCCTTTTCCATACTTAACAACCATACGGTCGCGATCATAGCTGATCCAGTAAGACGCCTTCTTTCCTCTTTCTAAACCACATCCTCTTCTCTTTATTTCTGCCAGACACTTCTTTTCTTTCCCAAAATACATGTTAAAGCTGACAGAGTCTATGTTTATTTCAAGCCAAATACTGCAAATGATCAATGATATTTAAATTGTGGAAGTTGATATGGTACATGGGGTATCCACCCAAAAAGTCTCCGGCCAAAAAGTTCCCGGCCATAAAGTCTCCAAAAATGACAGCATGTGCCAAAAAGTCTCCAGCCAAAAATTTTCCGGCCATCAAGTTTCCAGATATATATTTTTTTAAAAATAAACACAAGAGTTGAACATTTTAATCTGGTGTCTTACCTCAGAATTATTTCTTTGCAATTACCAGAAATTATTTTCCGAAAGACTTATATTATAAAACATTTGGCCGGAGACTTTTTGGCACATGGTGTCACTTTTGGAGACTTTATGGCTCGAAACTTTTTGGCCCGAGACTTTTTGACCCGGATTCTGCACATGGTATTAAAGGATTTAGCTCATCAACAAATGTTTTCCTGACCACAAAAATTAAACATAAATTTCATTTCCAGATTCAATTAAAATTTAGTTATTGTAATTTATTACATTCATACGATATGAATTAACAAGATACTTTTACCTGCCATCATTCTCTCTTTCAAGAACATCTCGCACACATATCACAATTGGAAACCACTTCAAAACGTTAAAACTAAACGTTCCCTGGCCATTAACGGGCATAGTGACGCATTTACTGCGCTTTTCTCCAGGAAAGTAATTTGCGCATTTTGCCGCAATAGCTTTTGATGAATCCATTCAAATCTAGATTTCGTCGAATATAACGCGAAGCTTAAAAAATGATACATTGCAGAAGTATATGTTTAATGAGAAATTGATTAAATTATGTTGCTTGAAATTTTGACATTTTGTTTGACAATTTTACACGATTTTAGACAGCTCTCGATAATTTGAAAGAGCTTTTACTAACCTTACGACCAGATGAAGGCTCTTATATCTAAACTGCAATCCTAACTATTTTCTTCTTTGTAATTCATTTACGAAATTTGAAGTAAAATGTAAAATGATATTAAAAAATATTTTTGTGATATTTTCACCCATATTCAATCCAAAACGGTTGTAAGCATTCAAAGTTGGTATGAATTCTATTGCTAGTCAATAACGGGGCCTAGACCGTTCAAGACAATCGATAGTGTCTGTAGTGAGTCGCACCCTCACATATTAATGATTTAACCGATGCAATTAAGGTCAAGGTCAATAAAGGTCAAAATAGCTTTTTTAACATGTGAACACGAATATTCTATATTGAAATTCAATACGAGGGTGTGTGGGTTGAGCGGGTGCACACTTGATCTGAATGATTATTTTGTAAATTTTATATACATAGAACTTGCAGAACGATCGATCCTGAAAATTGTTATAATAACTTTTCTAATATCTCTTTTGCCTTTAATTAATATATGTTTTTTTTCCTTTAATGTCACATTAATTTGGGAGTAGATATTTGATATGTATGCTACAGTACTTTACTGGAGAGTGAATAGGTTATCAAAACATCGATGTGATAATAATATATAGATCCATTATCATGTCTCTACAAGTTTTTTTCTTCAAAATTTAATAGATTTAGATATAACAATATCATATTAGAAATAGTTTAAAATGGTGACAAGAAGATATATTCAAGTATTTGGAATAGGAATGTAACCTCATATGTTGCATTAAGATACGCATATTCGGACTTTCTTTCTCCCCGCCCTCATTACCAGTTTCGCATGCAATTAGCGAGTCAAAACGCCTGTTCGGTGAACAACAGGTCGAACAAGACCCTAGTAAGAAGGACTCTCTAACGAATAAAAATTTAAAAAATGATCAAACATATTTTCAAATGCAACTTAAGCATATTGTGGATTCTTTAAAATAATGTAAGCTTCGAAAAACATCGTAATACAATCATTGAAATAAGAAATAAATTATAATAAATAAATGATCTCGAACGTATATATTCAGCTTATAGAGCTCTACCATATAAAATATGTCTCCAGTTTATTAATGATGAGTTAAATAATTAAACAGTATTTTAAATTTGTCCAATTTTGATCATTAACAACCTTTTTTATTGACATGTCTGCATTTAAAGGGATATCTTAAATCAAGGTCGCTTGCGACCTATCTAGGGGACTATGGATCAAACGAACATATTAAAAATTTTGAAGAGTTTTTGAGCTCAGGCTTTTTGAAAGCTAATGCTTTCCCTTTTTAAAGGCATGGGTTCCTGGCGTATATCTATGGTTAAAATAGGGATTTAAGACAGACTAGCGATATTCATCATATACAATTTTAATGTAATGGTAGCATATTGTTTTTAGAAACAATGTATAAATACATCAGATATTTTATCATTTTGTTGCATAATATTTTAGTACAATAGGTTTTAATATGATCCATGAATGTATGCTCAAACCGCATTGGTGTTATTAAACAATTTGAATGATTCTTCAATGTGACAGTATATGTCTTGTTTGATTCGTAGCATAAATATAAATTTGCATGATATTAATATACCAACAAATGAATTTCTTTTAAATAGTCAATTTATTTTGATTATTCACCAAACTAACATGATTAAAACGAAACAAATGATCATGAACATTTCATTTAAAACACTTACCTGCTTAAAAGTACATCAACTAAACAATGAAATGAAATATTCCCTTTCAATGTGAATAGGAAACAGATATACAGTGCTGTTCTTGGCTAATCTGATTTTTATATGCTTAATGCTAAAAGGGACACATCATAGGTTAAATATAGAATTGTTATAGCATAAATGGCATACAGTATATACCGACCGTCGAATTGGGGTTTCCTCTTCCATTCTTCCTTGCTATACACATTTGCCATAATAATGCAGTAATTGAAACCGTTAACTATGCACTATATTTGTGAAAATACAACGGCAGCTCATTTATGTTGCTTATTTGACAAGCGCTACCTGTTGAAATCGAATTTAATATATATATATTTTCATCGCACGATTGAAAATCCATCCGTTTAATGATTAATTGATAATTAATATTGTCATTTAAATATTATTTATCTTGCTAATTTTGATAACTTGTTTTGGATGGGCAGTTTTTAAGAACGATCTTAAGCATTGTATAGGAAAAATTGTGTTTATGTAGAAGGTCCTAATTGGTAAACAATGGGCTGGCTTGTATCAAAGCTTATGCGAGACAAAACAACTATGTTGTTTCAAATATATGGTTAAATTGCTTGAGATATATAACAATATCATCGTAAAAATTCAATTCACTTTAATGCTAACATTATTTAGTTTGAATCCTCAATAATTAAATATTTCGGCAACTGGTCGCAGTCCATATTCTTATATATTATATAAATAAGCTAGTCTAAGACTACCAAACAAATTGAAAATAAGCAGAAAAACGCGGTTTCTAGGCCATAGATAAAAATGACACAGTTTGATTGTTTGATGAGCAGATTAGCCCTAATAATAAATGCCTCAATATATATTACCCCCGAACTATCACTCTCTTCATTGCTTTATACTTTGGTTTATTCGATGGTGTTAAACTATGTTTCACCTCTACAACCGGTAAATAAATCGTTTGCTACCTAATTAGGATTCCCCTAAATTAACTAGAGCGACACAAATATATTTCCATCGTCATATAATCACGTTAGCAGCTTCTAACGCAGTAGAAAACAAGAAAACGATATATATTACACGTAAATATTTCTTATATAAATAAACTTTCAAAACAATAGGCATTTTAAGACAAAAAAAAACTATTGTTTGCAGATAATAGACATCAAATCAACATTAATGGTCTATAAATGGATCGTCATACGTGATTATAAAAACGTCGTTTTGTACCAATTTCAATTAAATATTTATATATTTAAATTGTTTTATCCTGCTTTCATAACATGCCAACCGTGTTTACATTTATGAGTTTCATTATCATCAGGTATTTGCGTAATCGCCACAAAATTCTACGACAAATTTATATTATTATCGGACCTGCCTCTACTATTCTACACATTAATGACACACTTATCGGAACATTACAAGCATAACAATCACGTTGACATATTAATTACATTGAGAAAACGTTTTTAAAATTCTATGTGAAGGATATTCTACCTTATTATTAGTCAAACATTTTCAAGCATGAGGAATAATCTAGAATGAACACTTTAGTATACATATATATTATTAATTTATATTTCATTTTTAAGTGTGTATTAACACGTATATTTATATAATTAATTGATATATGTCAGATATAATGAGCATGAATAAATGAACAGACGATATCTCATTCAAATTGAAAAATCTTCAACAATTTCAAAACTAAATGTGACTTGATAAACCGTACAAAAGTACCGGTAATCCCTTATTTAATATTTTTTTTGGTTTGGCACCGGTATACAGTCATATTATGTTTGCTTTAATCTAACATTTTTTATGCATATTTATATTCTCACTCGAAATTTAAATAGTTTATTTACGGAACAGTGCATCACGATGCTATTCGTAAATTAATCTATTTTTATTTTTTATTTTTGGACAAAAGCTTTAAAATAGTGTTGTCGTGATTTCTCATGTGTCATTTGTTACGCAGATATTTGATATTTGTATGAGTAAGCCTGTTGCTGGGCATAAATTTCATTTTGAAAAATGTGCAACAAAGAACTATTTTAAACGCTTGTACCGTATAGCACGTAAGTAAATAGCATTGTAAGTTTTAAATGTAACTTTACGTCATATCAAAGACACTCTATCGTTTTGTTGGTACGACACGACTCTTTTAAATTTGAATAAATGAAATATGTCACTGTTTCCTTGTTTTCTTAAATGTTATAAAAATCATATACGTTTTCATGTGAATCAGAAAAAGCATGGATTAAAAGCCTATCAATGTAACGTAGTCCACTAATTTGAAATATTATGTGTTGGTCTAGATTTTTTCAATAATTTCAATATTTTATATTTTTGTTTACCATAGTACTAGTATCACATCTTATAAATAGATAATTCATAAATTATTTTGCAATCTTAAGCATCTTTCGCATAAAATGGCTCATATAGCAGGTAAGCTTTAAAAACTAAAAACTAAATTTATTTTATGCTATTATAAAAAAAACAATATTTTATACTATAAACAAAAAACAAAATTCATTTTATACTATACTATTTTTTTACTATTAAAGTTGACTGGTGTTTCACTTAAAAGTCCTAGCATAAAGTATATTCACATCCATTATTTTACCGTGGGATATTTTCGAATTCTGTGAACTTCAGTTTGTTAATTCATCAAATGTTTTTTTTCAACATTGGAAATATCGTCCATTTCCTTGGTCATTTGTTGTTAAGTTTTGGATTAAGTTAAAATTATAAAAAATATGCTGAGCGAAATATGTTATGATTATCTTTTCAAACTACATTTATCTTTATGTACGTTTTTTGTGTCAACGAAGTTGCTGTAACAGTGCATTGTGACCTCTGCCATTTTAATAACCGACACAAATCATAGTAAAAGTTGTTCTACGAAAAAAGAGAAATAATTGGAATTCAAATTTTATTTGTTGATAAAAAAATAGTCAATGGCTTGGTAAAATTTAAATAGAAAGTCTTTAACCTGTGCAAATATTAGACTCAAACATGATATTCCACACCTTTTGACTGTACTGTGGAAACCTTTGTATATTTGTATATAAAAAAACTAAGATACATAAAACATTTCCGTTTTGACATTAAACACAAAATTTATGTGCTCACTCAAAACTAGAAAGTGTCATATTTAAAGCTGTTTTGGGTCGGACCCTCTTAAAACATATGGGAGATATAACTTGAAGTATTAATTAGTGTCTAGTTTTTTTTTCTACAAATGAACTCAAAATAAAATAAGAACATAGCAGTCCATTAACTGCTATTGATGCCAAATAGTAAGCACTTAAGTGGACAGGATATATTCCAATGGCTCATATCAAATATGGCCACCAACTGCAGACAAGATTTTCTGAATACGCCATGGTTTTGACATAACTAAATGGTTGAGTGCTTGAGCACAGGGGTGCCCTTCTTCGATTGGTCTGTCTAAATTCATCGTGGGATATGCAAGTTCATGCAAGTATTACTGTGCAGCGTTTTCAGAGAACATTTGTTTTATATCATTTTAAAAAGTGTTATATAAGCTTCGTATTATTATAATGTTCTCGGGATCGTATGCGACAACCTAAATAAACACAGAAGTTCTAAATCGTGTTCTTAATCGTTAACAAACGCCGGCCGGGACTGCGTCTTGATATTATTATCAAAAAGATAATGTCAAAAGACATCCGCAACTTGAGAATGGATATTTTTACGGATAAAGACGACTCTATACATACAGGGCAACTTGTGTTTGCATTGAGAAACGTAGTTTTGTAATGACCGGCAGCAACGATCAATCGATATCCAGGAGTTGAGATCGCTAGCCACACCATAACGCACCCCCTATCATAACCAGACTGCCACTTTTCGATGCGCTTGCCGAAAACCTGATAGCAAAAATCGTGTGCCAGTGTTCCAGTTAACGCATTGACGCCCGTCTGCGAAATACTTGGAGGCGAGACTCGTTGGTTAACACCATTCGTGACAAATTACGTCGCCTCCTGTCACCACAACGATTCGCGTTGTCTACATTATTTGCCCCTCAAAGGCTGTTTTAGACTTATCCAATAGCTGAGTGATGAGACCGAATTAGGTGTTTTCAAAGGCAACTTCTGCTCGTTAGACTGCAATTTCGCGGATTGTGGAATAAAGGTCCCGGGTGTCTCGATGACAGCGACATTTTTCCGGGAGGTTGCTGGACGCAAATTCTTCGATGCTGAAGCACGGTCGTAATCTCCGGACAGCCACTGCACGCTCTGTCCAATGTGGTTCCGGTTTATTAATATTATTATTATTTTATTGTTATTATTATCACAGTGTTTTCTTATGATGCGTTTTTTTAACAACATAAAAACGCTACCGTGAAATATGTAGAGATCTAGATACCAATACACCTCAATAACACTACCAATTAAATGTTTGAATTAAAACCATCATACACCATATGAACGTTTGCACAAAAATATCTTCAAAGCCTTTTTAGATTACCTATTCCACAGTTTCGGACCGGGAACCTCGAAACACCGATAGTCAGCGGTTCGTGAAGGAGGTTCTGAGTTAAGAAACGGAGGTTCCTCGACGGTGCATATGAGTGAAGGGGTGATATGCTCGGGGCATGCAGTGCGCGTGACTAGGTTTGGTGACAAGTTTATCGGGAAGGTACGCATACAAACCTTTATAGTAATCCAATTTGGTGATAATCAGAGCATGAACTATGGTTTTTCAGTATACTCGGATAGGTATATCTGGATAAACCGTGGTTCAAGGATATGATATGATTTCACGATATGATTTCACGACCTCGGATATATGTCTTTTGAGCAAAAGCGAGTGATCAATATTAATCCCCGGGCTTTTCGCTGTAGGTGAAACCATCACATTCTCATCTCCAACTTTTTAAGGAACCGAGTTGGGATTTTGCACAATTTTTATCGCTACCAAGCACGAGAAATTCTGTTTTTGACGCATTTAGCTAGAGCCGGATTTTGCGCATTGTGGGAAAATGTGGGAAATCGCTAGCGGTAAGCTGTCCTTGTTTGGACATCTAGGGTTGCCCAAACGATTATAAAAAAAACCATTTTTATACACTAAATAACAGCGCCTGTGGGGTAAACTGTCTTGTGACCTCTTTCTTGGAGCTGATAGCAGCCAGGAAACCAATAGCTTGTTCTCCATTTTCTTTATATCTGTGAAGCATGGTGTTTGACTTAGGTCACAGTTATGGACACAGTCATGCGGAAAAATATTTTCAACGACACAAGGTTGATATCTTTTGTTGGCAAATATGATTTTACAACTCCACCCTTCACACCAGGGAAAAATCAATAAACAATGAAATTGTTGCTACTAGTATTGACAAATTGGAAGCAATATCCTTTTTACATTCAGTATAATTATCTTGTGTGCTGTTTTATTTGTCAGGATCAAGTTGATATCGTCGTCAAAAAGGCAATATATTATTATTTGCTCGCTATCTAAATGACTCTTGACATAGAGACTTAGTTATTTTAATTATAAATTTTAGTGAACAATTACTTTTTGTTGTGAAATCGAAATTCAAATAACGTCAAATTCACAGACAAGTGCACAGTGATTCGGCAAAACATTATGCATATCGCCGCCGATCCCTGATATTTCAACCTTATGCAATTATTTAAACCAAAGATATGATTAATTTGTACATATGCGTTACAACATTGCTTAACTAAAAATATGCAAAAAAAAACGTTATCATCGTACCATTGTTATCAAATGAAACGTCTTTTAAAACCCTTAAACTTTCTTCTTGACGAGTTGATATACACGGTTGGGTCATCTAAAATGCATTTTGAAATTTTAAGCATTAAGTCATGGCTAACTAATTGAGAGTTTATCAATGATAAAGATAGGTAATGTAGTTATTAAATTTGGAAGGAATTTATTTAAAGAATCAATGCCTATATGATGATTCTGCCATTTAATTTTGCGACATTGTGTGATAACTTTTATAGCATCCTATAAATTAACATAAGTGAACCGCCTTCCATAGCTCTTACGCTAGTTGTAAAACTTTAATCGGGATTAGGATTATGCAATTTTAGTGATCAGTCATATTAGAGTATGTGTTATGAATAAATATAACCAGTGTTTCGGGTTAGGTTTATAAGCAATTTTTCTGAAACCATTGAACATATATAGCTATTATCTAATTTCCTAATCTTATTTTTCAAAAGTAGGACAACGGTTTGAAAATATGATTGTGTTATTAAAATGTCTAGAGACGCCTTTTTGGCCCTCCTTTTTCGATAGTACTATCGATCCAAATAGAAACTACCATTCATCTCATGTTACGAAACTGAGATTAAACAAATATTCAAATTGTTTTAAGAAATGTCAAATTTGTTTATCAGGCATAAATTTTAAGTAAGTCAAAATGATCTTAGCCTAAAAATTAGTAAAACATTGATTTGCATTTTGGAGACTATCAATCAAAAGTTTGCTCGTGCTCAATTTCTTATCAACATTAATGATAACACTTATGTAATCAAGTCTTGGTCAGTCAGGCGAATGTTCTATACAAGTTGTGGTATGACTTGTTTTACTATTATGAATATAGGGAAAAAATCTTATTTAGTTAAATGATTTTGCATATCAAAAAAGTTTAAACATGAATAATGAAAGAAAAAAAAATAAAATCGAGAGAGAATATAGCAAATCACTCATATAATACCATCGACAAAAACAAACACGAAAGTCCCACTTAGTATTTCAACTCTAGTGTAAGTATTTGATCATATCTGTTAATAAATATTACATATTTATGAAGTTTCATATATGTTTAATGTCAGTTCATTATAGAACAATCACACGTCAAGCAGCAGTAGTGCTATATATTTACAAAACAACACATTGTTTCCCTGCAATCGCCAACGCCTAACACGTTTAATGTTAGGAATTTTGACCATAGGCTGTTAATAACACTCCGCAACCATACAATATTCTCATATGGCACATGTGCGCCTCTATGGTTTTTAAGTAGTTGGTGGAGTTTTATGTGTTGGCTATGAATAAGTTTTGCAGTTTTTATGAATAATACCACGAATTGTATTTATTTGTAAAAGATGCAGCAGTGTAGAACTCTGTGATATAGTAGATATCGGTAGATTAAATTATGTAAAATATATGATATATTGAGCTTTCTAAACATGTGACATATTTGGCATATGCGATATGTGCTTAAGAATGTGGAAAAACTATTTAGTTGAGGCTTTCGTTTTTGCCAGCTGAAAATGGTCTCGAACGTATGGAATACTTTTGCGGACAAAACTCTTTTCGTTTTTGAAACCAAACATCGGTTATAAAAAATAATATTAATAAAATTCGTTTTTGTTGCAACGAACCACAGTAGTGTTGAGACCGATAGAGTATTTGTTTAAACAAGATTTGTTTTCGTTTAAACAGAATATGAACAGGATAAGGTCATCACATATTCTATGTTGAAACCTAACTTTCGTTACAACCGATTTTTTCTTTAATAAATGCATTGTGTGGTCATGAATAAAACTGACATTTGTTACACGGGCGCGCAGACATAAAAAAACGGACACCGTGTTATAACTTAGGTTTAATTTACACTGGTGACGTCACTCCTTTGTATTCAGAGTACATTATTTTTAATAATGTACTGTAAACTAAGTCGGCTAAAGTACTCGGTCAACTCCATTAATTAAAACATTGTACAGATTCCTCGAATGCGCCTCGGAACTGTCCAATATTTTAATGTATGGACTCACCTTGTACTTTATCCTATACGTTTAGTTGAGGGTAACGGGTATTTGACCTCGGTTGTACTCCAAAATGGAAAATGTTAAAATAGCCCATGGATTGCAGTGATAACCATTTTCTTCCTCTGCATTTTAATCCTCTTTAATTAGTTTGAAAGGAATATATGTCTCAAATTTAATGGACATTTTTTAGCAAAATCTATTATAAATGATCATTTCGACAATAAAAAATAGGTTCAACCGTTCAACTCCATTTCTTAGTTAATATAGTTAAAGCACTAGAAATAAAGTAAGAAAAAAGTAATTGGAACTTTCTTCCCATATAGGGTTGGGGAGGGTCGGGTAGTTAGGAAGGAACAGGATTCCCATCATCAGTCACAAAAATAAGTTATTTGTTAACGTTGACTAAGCCTTCGGACATCCGGACCTTCGGACATCCGGACCTTCGGAATTCGGATCTTTGAACATCCGGTCCTTCAAACAACAGGACTTTCGGACATGTCAACGGAAACAATGATAAATAACGTATATTTTAATGATAACTCATTTATTAATGCTTAGGAAAACGTATGACACATTTTCCCATTTTGATCTGTATGAAATGAAATAATATTTAATTATTCCACTAGAAATGTACTACCACAAACTGGCCCGGAGTTTATACAAACCAATTTCAAAAGATTATTACAAAATGTAATCAGCAATTCACTGGCAATAATTTTGTGATTCACTGATAAACCATTGAAATAAAATGTTTTGATAAAAATAAAAAGGAGCTAGATGATTAGAAAGACAACTTCCATCTTGGCATATATATATATGAAAAATTTATCAATAACACTTCAGCAGCGCACTATACGACACATTGTTTTTTTTTTGCAAAACATGGTTAAATCACATTAAAACTACATTACAGTCTTGAACAACAACAACATTATTATTTTTGAACATTTCAATAATTTGCAAAAATGTGTTCTTTTTTCACCTTTGGTGAAACTAAAAGTTTAATATGACTAACTTAGCTATCATAAATTGTAAATTGCACTTAATTATAAAGCTGAATGCAAGGCATGTCCATTTTTTTTATAACATATTACGAAAACAAAGAAATTATAAAACGAGTGTTACTCATACTCCTAAAATCTCCAAGCTTGACATAAATTTCTCTTTATATCCAAGCTAGCTGGAATTCGATGGGAAACATCTTTCGAAGGGAATAATAGCACGTTAGGTGTTCTTCACTTTAACATAGCATTTTACTCTGTGTTTTCAGCATTTAATTCTTCATTTTCATTTGTATCTTAAATTACTGGATTGGCTTAGCCCTTTCTTTTCCACCTGCTTTTCAAAACGTAAATTACCACTTGCTTTTAATTCATGACGTTATGATCATTTTGCTTAATGCAAAATTACGCTGATTGTTGTTTCCAAGCAAATTGTAGTATATTTCTTTTAAATGCATTTTATCACTTTTAATGCAACGTACCCTGTTTTTGCTTCGTTGATGAATGTATAATTTTTTTTACCAATGTTTTATGATAGGTAAGATTATCATATAACGGCTGAAAAGATTTCGAAGTGAGGCTTATCTGCTTATCTGTTTCAAAATATTATTTACACAAACTAATTTATGTGTACTGTGTGGTTTGATAATTAACTCAAATAACGAATGTGTATAAAAATAATTAAATGATGTTGTTAATATCTTTACATCTTGCGGATATTTGAATATAACATTAGCATGAAATATAATCACCACGTGTTTATTGCCCATGCTCAACCGCAAGTAAATTTTAGCAGTAATAGTATTGGGTATGTTAGTAGTATAAAGACACGGGGCCTCGGCCCCGGGCGGATTATAAGATAATCTATGCAAAAACCATCGAAAACCTCTAGATTAATAAAAATGCAATCTCTACATTAAATTCAAACAGAAAGTAACGTACTATAATCATAAATGGCTTCCTACGAACCATAAAATGAATTAGATTCTATGGTGATACTGCAGATAAGCAATGTTCATATGAAAACAGTAAACGGTTGTCAGTCAACTTTGAGCTTTAATAGCTCTAAAACGGCAAATGCAATGCAGCTTTATTTTAGCGTTTCAAATTCTAAACAAAAAAGAAGGTTGATTGAAAAAAAAAAATAATTAAAAAGATATCACATAACAACGAATTTCGTTATATTTTTCCTCTTTTTCATGCAAGGATCGTTAAGTGTCTTTGAAAATCAACAAGTGCCGTTGTCTTTGCATAGTAGAATTCTCTTGATTGTTTATGTGCTTTGTCTTGGAATAGTTAAATTCTATGAAATGCAATGTTTTTATGTCAGCGGAGTGTTGCTTCTTAACGGCTGGGTTATTATACCAATAGAAACTATAACATATTAAATATGAGAAGTTATTCAAAAGGACAAACCATTAAACAGAGCATTTAAAAGGAGAGAGGGATTTTACATGTATAATAAGATGTATTCCTGAATAGATATTTGACCTGAGGTTTTAATTATGAGATAAGATTTATTAAGAAACACATATATCTGTATGACTTTATATACCGTCAAAAATCTCGTTTATCTGGGCGTCACTCTGCTTAATCTTAACCTTAGCCATAAAACCAATGTAAAAGGGTAGGCAAAATTCTATGTTTAATGTTAAGGTCAGAGCGGAAAATATGAGTCGCAATTAATGCATGTCCGAAAGTTGCAAATCGCTCGGACATTAACGCTCATAGGCTGGACTCTATTGTTTTAAACACACCATTAAGCACAAATCAAAATATGTTCCCTTTTGCCCGTAAAATGTATATAATTTTGTCTGATGGTGTACCCTTCTGGTCAATAAAATATTGTTTAGATACATCCAGGGGTCCTTACAACATTTTCAAAATTCTGCAGCTTTTTTAGACCATCTATACCAAATCGTACCACTATACCAAGAACTACAAATGCAAGCTAGGAATAGTAATATTTTGCATTCAGATGCACAAACATTACATGATTATGCCAGAGTTGTGGAAGCCAATTCCCAATCTTAGTCTATCAATTAAATTTGCACAAAGTGATTGGTTTATATGCCCATCAGAAATAATTCATCTAAATCCAAATATAGGTCAAGGCATGTCCAAGTAGTTGATATGATTCACTGCTTTAATAGCACCGTTATTTGGAGTTCTACTTAGCGCTTACCAACAATGAACATATTTAACATATATTAGCATTTTAAAAGTGTATGACTAGAATCTGTAAATATTTGTGACTAGAAGCTAGAAACTGCATGAATACAATATAATATCGGTATGTATATACTTGGGCTAATTGAGCTTTATAAAAGCTATTTTCACTTGGCTAAAGCAAGATTAAAGGTAAAGTTGCATTGTGGATTTAATTTGTCATACGGGTTTAAAAGTTAGATACAGTGGATAGTTTGTCATTAGACGCAATGTGGAAATAAGTTAAATAATATTCAAAGTCATAGACAAATGACAATTTCCGTGATAGGAAACGAACCCATTACATTCAAATGGTTCATTGTTCAAAAATTATTTTGGCCGCGGTTACACAGAGCAGAAGGAAGCTATCTGTTTTTCACGTAAGAATAACTCCACTCTATTCTTTTTAGTCGTGTCAAACAAAACAGCAGATGTTTTCTCACACGAGCTTTTTCTAATAAAAAGTGGTTAAAGTGTGTGTTTTATCATGTCAATCTTGCTATAACACAGAGGAAACTCAAGCGGGAAAACTGCTAGCGGTGAAAAGGCGGTTTGATTAACGCGAGTTTTACGAAAATTAACATTTGAGTTTGTTTGACACCATGCATGCCACTAAACTCTTTTTGCAATACTGGAATCAAACGAAAAAAACTCAAGTTTTTCTCGCTTCTTTCTGCTCAAGTGTAACCACTAAAAAGCTCGCGTGAATAACTACTAGCTTTTTTGTCTGCTCTGTGTAACCGCGGGCTAAAGCATGATCATTTTTAAGTGCACTCAAAAAAGATAACAAAATTGTGCATAATGATTAGGTTGATTTTTGTAATGATAAACTTATCTTCATTGATATGAAAATGCAATCGATCAATCCAAAAAGAACACTGATCAAGTACCAAGTACCAAATATAACCTCGATCTATACATAGCATAGGGATAATCCGCACGTCAGCATAGATAAAATTACTAAGTTACTGATTTGTTTTAAGTAGAAAACAATCATTTATCACCACCTTGGTTTTGCGCACTTTCATTTTCACTGAAGCAACACAATAGGTTGCTCTCTCAACTTTAACAATATCATACTAGGTTTAAGAAAACAGGCAACTCCCTCATAGTGAGCAATATATAGATTTTTTTTAAACATTTCAGATTTATTTACCTTTTGTATTTGTATATGGTCAATTTTGATGTATGTTACTCCATCATCACTGTTAATTTTTGGTGAAATTCATAGTAACATACATTTATCTTTAAGCAAATCACGATATTGCTGAATAAAAAGATAAAACATATGCAAAATACAATATCAACTACAAACTAATGAAAAATGTGTATTTCACAATGTCAACCATGTTTTTGTGGAAACTAGCTCATGTAATTATGTAGAGTTTTCAAATATAACCATGAGATCAAATGGTCTCTGGAAAAAACCCCGAGCTCCGGTTTATCGAAAACTCATTCATATTATCAAATAACCATATATTTTCGGACTTCTTTTCCAGAAAAACACTTAAGGTCTTTGTGATTATATGTCTTTTTATGCATTTATTATATCCGTCAGCCCCTTGTGGCAAATCACAGAACAATGATAATATAAAATGTGGTTAATTTATGATTTGGTTCAGTAATAATAGATAAATCTAATCATTTTCCATGTCCAATGTTACGAAATGCAACTAAACACACAAATATGAATGTACTCTCGAGCGAATTACATTTATTTAGAATATTGCTGATATCATTTAATTGTCGAACACTTTGAGAACGGTCACATATAGACGTTTTATCATAAACAAATGATGTAGATTGTATTTAGTAAAAGTATAATTTACCACAAATGCGTCAAACATATAATAAGCGTATTTTAATAATGTGTAGTACCAATCCAAAGTTCAGAATTGATTATATAATGTTTTTTTAAGGTTACAGTGATGTGCGTGATGTGACTTTGCTATGCAGGAACGTATACGTCATTGCTCAGTCCTCTCTATTCGCATATAAACGAAGATGTCTGGCATTCAACACTCATTATAACGACATTGGAATACAAGTAAATTGCTCTCGTTTGTAAAATCATTGAATGTAAAAGAAGGTAAGCAATTCAGTTATTTTTTAATCAACAACTGAAGTTATAACAATCTCATCATTATTTTATATTTCGTTAAACATTTATTGCGTGTTCAACCTATCAGCAATAAACTTTGGCAGAAATAAAAAGGGTTTCTATTTTTACCCGAACTATCTATTGAAGAGCTTTGTGCAACAATGTGTTAAGTCGACAAAGTGTCACATATCAATATAAATGACAAATTGAAAAACATCAAATTCTTCTTTTCCCGAAACGTCAATTTCAGACTTAGCACAATGTTGCAGGGAACTCTTCAATTGTTGTTGGGTAGCTGTTATAATTTATATTTTATTTGATTGTAGTTTTCGATGGCAGCCCTTATCAACAAAGTCAAGACTGGATTAAAGGATGGCTATAATTATGTGAAAGATTCTTATAAAAGCCTGGTAAGCTATCCTAATTAACTAACTTAATTCATACACTCACTCATACACTCACAGTCTAGTCACTGTTATCTGCAATCTTTTTTTCGTTTACGAAGATATGCAGGTAATGCGATTACTCGGTGTTTTTGGGACACCTCCCTTCCCGTGATCCCTTTTTCGATATGTTAAAGATCGAAATACACCGTGAAATACTTATATAACTATGGAAGACATGTTCAACGTGGAGCATAGGTAGTAATCAGAAAAATAATTTACTATATGATATAGATATTATTGACCAAAAAACCAAGACAATTCTTGCTGTAAAAGGCATTATAATAGTCTCAATGAAAAACAGTGTAGTCACGTCAATGACGTCATACGATCAATAACAGGAGAGGCATAAGTGCAAGAGCAGCACTCACTATAATAGCACTTTGACAAATTATCAATACTCAAAGCATACAGTACCTCAAGTCATATATTTATCGTTTGAATAGGTAAGGTCTATATCTTGGTATAATGTAAGTAATTTAAATGCAAACTATTGCGCACTTGGATAAGGGCTTGAACGAATATAAAGACAATGTGCCCTATTATGTATACAAACCTTTTCCCGATTATATGAAATATTTAACATAATTTAACTATTTATAGAATTCCCCTTATTCGAAATAAAGAATAGCTGATTAACACTCTATATAGAGTCTATATAAAATAGTAAAATATGGACATAACGAAAAATGATTGCAGATAAATTACCTTATTTGAGCACCTAATGCATCTAGTTTGCATCAAATTTTCGTATTCGTATGTTTCAATTCCTAAGTTTTGATTATATTTCAAATATTTAGTAAATTACATATTCCTATTCATGATACAAACAATGAGGACGTATGAATAAAAAAATAGGCTCCCTCAATTTATTACATTTTCATTGAAAATAAAAGTGGTATACATTGTGGTAGAGCGTATAAGATATTTTGCATTTACAAAACGTTATAGCAGCTTTTAATCAACATTATACATTGTTATAAGTAATATAGACTGGTGGAACACAACAAAAAGTCAATTTATTAGTTCATTTTTATTTTATTTTATTGGTCTACGCGTTTCGGCAAGGGTGGTTGC
>LQRL01102608.1:32094-58349 GCA_001703475.1 Hydroides elegans
AATATCAAAAGTAGGAGAGACTCAGCAAAATATTCAGATGTTAGGGACCGAGGTTGAGAAAATGGTACCACCAACAGTGCTCAATTGGTCATGATGTAAGAAGTATATGTAAAACTATTTGGAACTCCCTTCCCTTACCAGGAGTACCCAACGATTAATTCGGTGCAATATCTTTTCTGCCAGGAAATCTTCCTTGCTGGCATTTTAGCAGAATAGAACAAATATTAAAATTTATTTATGTATTTAATTTCAAGAAATTGGGTCCAAATAATTATTTTCTTAAATGGAAATATACTGTGTAATATGCAAATTAGCTTTGAAAATATAAATATAAATATATTATGTCTGAAATCAACTTAGAAATATATTGTTTGTCAATGTGTAGTTTCGGTTATATATACCTTCGGACATCCGGACCTTCGGACATCTGGACCTTCGGACATCCGGACCTTCGGACATCCGGACCTTCGGACATGTGAACAGTCACCCGAACAAGCACTAGTTGCACTCGGGCATCAGTAAACGTTTGTGTCGCGAATTATTCTTTTTCTAGTTTTGGAGAATGGAATGCCCACATTAAAAGCAATAGACCTGAATTCCAGTGTTTTTTAGATCATGCATACAAATCAACATTTTAAATGTTGTTGTTTCTCAAATCCATTTTGAACTACCAGCAAAACATGTGTTCATGAAGTAGGATTTTGAAAAAGAAAGACTCACAAATGGTTGACTTATAATCAAGTTGACCCAGAAAATAAGACTGGCTTATAAATAATGATATTATATCAAAGTTTTTCATGAGTTTCATGAGTTTTTCAAATCCGGTTTATCCTAAAGCATCCACTTAAGAAACGTTCTGATTATCAAATACAACCATGCTATCAATAACATTGGGTAAATCCGCACATCAGCAATAAGAAAATGACCAAGTGATTCAGAACCCACCTCTTGACACTAATAACCGTGGTTATACATATTGAGCGCTTTCGTTTTCAAAAAGGCATCAATATTTATTGCGCACTCAACCTAGCTTTCACAAATAAAACATAAACGAAAAAAAGGAGAAAACAAGTCAATCCCTCTTGGCGAACAATGTTAAATGCGTAAAGAATGAACACCGTTTTCATCAATTAAATGAGAACAAAAATGATTTGGTTGCACAACAGTTAAATATTTGCCAAAATCTTCCCTTCATTTGGGCGGTATTAAACATATAAATCATATCTAAAAGGCATTTAAACCTTTTTTTTCATATTAAAACATATTACATCATTATTTGATGTAAATGATGAAGCTCTTCAAATACCTAATCCTGTTGATACTGATTCTGTGATAGACTCTACTGACGTTGGCAAGGCAACATTTGCTGAGTGGAACGGTCTTGCTCATCCCTGGCTCTCTCAAGTCTGAGTATAAATTACCGCTTTGCTAGTCGCGGCTTCATTCTGTCTCGAAACTCAAATAAATCCAGGGACTTTCGGAATATCTCTAGCACAAAAGACAAAAGGGGTAAGTCTTCATTAGATGAAATAATTGATTTTGCTTTAATTACTTGTAATCAGATTGCAAATTTCGAAAGTTGTACAGATATTTAAATTGTTTTATAATGTGAAATTCCGAGTCGAGATGATGTAGAAAGATGCATAAGCAACGGATTGACCCTTATTTTGAGTAATAATTTATCATTATTCAGACAATCAAATAAATTAGACTATATAAGTATATGTGTAGTTAAGGAAACATGTAAATATTGGCGAAAACAAAGCCTCGATTACTTAAGAAGTGACGTTTTTTTATGTTAGTTTATGTACGTTTGCAAGAATATTCGATTGTAAGGAAGATATTTTAAAGATTAAGGTATCGATTTGGTGGGCAGTAAGATTGATTTATATCGGTTGATACGTTTATTCTTATTGTGATGGCATTTTTATAAAGTATTATATGACGTGCTTGAAACAGTTTCTAATGTGGTAATTGGATATTTTTTGTTACAGCTTAAAATGGCGGGCGTCTTCTACAGAGGATGGAATTATCTTCGAGACTTATGGGTAAGTTTTTTTTTGCATGTTGTTAAAAGAAAACAATTATATATTATCGAGGACCATCAATTATCGAAAGCAATGAAAAACTTCAGGCTCTGGCCACATGGGAAGGTGTAACCAACTTTTTCAGTCATAGCAAATCGTGATTTGCAATGTATTCCTAAAGGGTATCGTATCAAGGTTTTATCACGCAACATACGTTTTACTGCGTTTTTGATTTTCCAAAAAGTAATACATTGAAACTCACCCTTTGTTAGGATAAAAAAGCTCGAAAATGCTTCCCATGTGGCCAGGCCCTCATGAAGCTAATACCTGCATTTTCGAGCTTTTTTATCCTAACAAAGGGTGAGTTTGAATTCTGAGTTTCAATGTATTACTTTTTGGAAAATCAAAAACGCAGTAAAACGTATGTTGCGTGATAAAACCTTGATACGATACCCTTTAGGAATACATTGCAAATCACGAACCTGTTGCGGGTAGATTTGTGAATACTGTAATTAAATTCAATACAAAATATCCATTAATTCGATTCATCCGTTCGAAATGTATGACACATATTACACCATATTGTACGAATTTTAAATGTAAAAAAAAACTCAGAGCTCATGTGATTAATAATCTTGTAATAAACACCAACGCTTAACAAAAAAGTTATTGAATCATTGTTGCTATAGCAACAAATCCACCGCATGATTTCATTTGTGTTTATTGACAGAGGAGACGCCCAGGTCCCGTGCACTTGAGAGACCAAGATGGACTGGAACTATACAAACTTCCGCTCGAGGAGTCACACAGGGACGATCAATCTAAACTTCGTCGTTGCGTCTTCGGTGAGCATCTATTAGTATTTTTGCTTGAATGTGTTGCATGATGATGATGTGATTCTAAATAAGTTGTCATTCTAAATAATATTCCATACCACGTAACATTTTCATGACTGACATGGCTGTCTAATTGTGTTTATTTCAATCCTTAGGGTTAGGTTACATTAAAGTAGCGATTATTATCGACATTTGCGATTTTTACGGGTAAGGCCCTGCTTATATAAAATTCCTAGCAGCGATTTAAGTGATTACATACACTTTTAATCTTGAGATTTCTATATTTTCTTATTCATTTTACATTGCATTGTTTTAAACCCATCGCTTCTTGCGACAACAATCACCACTTTCGACACAAATCGCGCCAAACGACGTGTAAATTAAGCGATGATTTCCTCAAAGAAAATATTGCATTCTTTTACATTGATTTTGTATTCTTTTACATTTGATTTTGTCGCTTCTATGTAATCACATTTTAGAAATCGCAAGCAAAATAGCGACGCAAGCAGCGACGGGATTTTTCCTTGAAATATTTCCATGAAATAATTAAGTCCTACAAAGAAAACAAGAGGCGACAAAAATCGTTCATTGTATGTAAGCAAGGCGTAAGCTGATAGTTAGATAAGATTATATATTTTCTGCAATGCAGGTCAACTTAATGACTACGCAGAAGAAAAGACGATCATGATGATAGGAGCAACGGGGTCGGGCAAGAGCACCATGATAGAGGGAATTTGCAACTACCTGTTCGGGACAAAATGGGAGGATAAGAAGCGGTTGGTCATGGTCGATCCAACTAGAGAAGAAATAGAAAATAGAAACCGAGGGGAGTCTATATCTCAGACCGAGTACATAACTGTCTATTCTATACCCGCACGTTCTGTTGAAAAGGTGCACTATACTCTGAATATTGTTGATACCCCGGGCTTTGGTGATGTAAGGGGGGTTCAGAGGGATAACGAGATTGTAAATAAGATTCGAAACTTGTTTGAAGATCGTAGGGCTTGCGGTATCGATTCTATACATGCAGTTTGTTTCTTAGTACAAGCGCCATTGTCACGTCTTACCCCGACTCAAAAGTATATTTTTGACGCTATTTTATCCATATTTGGAAGGGATCTCAAGAACAACATCCTGATCATGACAACTTTCGCTGACGGTGCAAAACCACCTGTTTTAGCGGCATTGCAATCTGCAAACATCCCCTACAAGGAATCTTTCAAATTCAATAACTCGGCGTTATTCGCACGCAATGTAGATGGAGCCGTAGACAGAGAGTCAGACGAAGAGAGGGACGTCTTCTCCAAGTATTTCTGGGAAATGGGCATGAAGAGCTTCGAGAGCTTTTTCAAATACCTGCAAACCATGGATGGTATCAGTTTGACTATGTCCACAGAGGTGCTGAAAAAGAGGTACACATTACAAGAAAACCTCAAGCATTTAAGTCGAATGATTGATCAAGGCTTGGCAATGATGGAACTGCTGAACGAGCAAAAGGAAAACTGTTACAAGAACGAAAACGCCCTGAGAGATAACAGAGATTTCACATTCAAGGTCTGGGAAAAGTACCAGGGCCCATATGCATGAAAAATCTTACATGTCTGAGTGCACTCACATGCTAAGTTCGACACCGATATCTCGGTTAATACATAGAATTTCTGATTGAAATACTCTGAATAGCTTGAACTCACTTTGAAAATTATAATATTAACTATTGGATAACATAAATCTAGCAATGGATTAAGATTCAACCAACTGACTTAGAATGTAAGTGCACTCAGACATGTAAGATTTTTCATGTATATGGGCCCAGGCTGGTGTTCGTGCCTTGTGAGGCTACTCACTATGTGACCAATTGCCTCGTCTGTAATTCTCCTTGTCACGACCCTTGTGCTATATCCAACAATGGAAAGAAAGCCAAGTGCTGGGCGATGACTGACGAGTACTGTCGGATTTGTGAGAAGAAATGCCACTGGACCCAACACCAGAACACAGGAATGTCTATTAAAATCCAGCGCAGAGAGGTGGAAAAGACGCATTTCGAGATGAAGAGGGCCTACGAAGATGCGAAGGGAAGGAAAATCGATGGAATGCAGATTATTGATTGCTTGGAAGACGACTATAGCACACGCAAGGAAGAAGTGAGGAAGTTGGTTGCCAGATGCAAGCATATACTGGATGGCCTGAATGAAATCGCACTTCAGAGGGACCCGCTTTCGGAGGTCGGCTACATTGAGATGCTGATTGCGTTGGAAGAGAGGCAAGGTAAACCCGGATGGAAGAAGCGAATGGACGAGTTGCATGAAATAAGGCTGATGGCAGAACGTATGCGAGATATCGAGGAGGGGAGGGATGTCCTGAGGGAAGAGGCTCTGTTTAATTAGAGGCAATGCATTTCCGAGCAGCATAAATGAACTTTGATAGTTTTTGTGATTATAGAATCATTCGAACAATAAAACAAAACATATTACCAGACTGCTATGTTAATACGCCTGCGATTGTAAAGTATGATAAACTTGCTGTGCATTTTAAGCTCTAATCAGATTTAGTTGAATCCTTGAACTCAAAATAGATAATATATATATATATATTGATGATGTGATACTTGATAAAGATTGAAATCGAAATAACACATATTCGCAAATATATCCAGGGTTATATCATGTTAATGAAAAGTCTACAATGATGTTAATTGTTGGGAAATATGCAAGTGGTCACTACATGTAATAGGTCTGGCCTCACCCGAACCAGTCGGTACATATTGAATTATATAATGAATTCATAATTTAGGTTGAATATACTTGCTAATAGAAAATGTATGTCACAAAACAGAGATTGCGATGGTGATATTACACAAGCTCAAAAATGTAGCGTTACCGCTTCGAGCTAAAGCATAAAAGGCGCTGTGTAAAAAATATAAAATGTCACGATGCCCCGGGCCCATATGCATGAAAATTCTGAGTGCACTTACATTCTAAGCCAGTAGGTTAAATCTTAAATCATGGCTAGATTTATATAATTAAACAGTTAAGATTATAATTTTCAAAGTGAGTTAAAGCTATTCAGAGTATTTCAACCAGAAATTCGATGCATTAACCGAGATATCGGTGTCGAACTTAGAATGTAATCGCACTCAGGCATGTAAGATTTTTCATGCATATGGGCCCAGTCTACATTGCATATGAAATAATATGAATGTATTATTCTTGCTTTGATAATTGCTAAACTATATGTTAAAAGAGACTTTTATGACTACGTTGATAATATATTTAAATTGTTATCCGATCAGCACGTTTAGCTTTTTTAATTGGCATTTTTAAAACTTCATTCCCATATTTAGTATGTGAATTATTCATCAATTGATATTTCTGAATGACTTTTTCGATACAAAAAGGTTTGTATTAACAAATATATTATCGAAAAATAAACACAAATTCATTTTTCTTTTATTTTTTTTCATGGTCTGATAAAGCCGTTTATCGTTCAATCCGTATATTATTTATAACAACATGATTTCATTAATGCTTATTACACGATCTTCACACTGCAATGTTATACGAAAATGTAGTTTTTAATGTTACACATTCATAGATTTGATGTATACCAAACAATGTCATCAAAATAAATATATTTCATGATTTCAATATTTGATTACATATTATGCCTCAATTGATGCTTAATGGTTGTTTCATCTTTTATAAGAATATTTAAACAAAATCGTTTAAATTCCATATTACCTCGTTTATTATGTTCAAATTACACTCTGATGAGAAAAATGTTATTGAATACACGATTGCATTATTGCACACGATTGCATTATGTATCCTGGGCGTTCATTCACCGTTTTTAATACAGCTAATACAAGACAAAAAGTGAAAACGGAATTATCCAAGACTTGGGAAAATTTCACAAATGAGAAATATTCTGTTAATATCCAATATAATATATAATCACATATAAGTTCCTTACACTGTACTCCATCTTTTTGTTTTCAAAATAAGAATTCTATATAAATGGAAAGATACATTATATCCAAATTAGTACCCTCTGTCAACCATTGGAGATCAAACATGCCCCTTAATCCAACCATGATTGCTTCATAATGAATATTAGATTAGATATGTTATATCAAAGCATCTTCTTTATAAACTTTAATTCAATTTTAAAAGTTTCAGCATCGAGCTCATATTTAATATCTGTAACTAATCAAATATTGTCCTACCTATAAATAGTTGAAGAACTCACGCCTGGAACACTTATGAACGCACTGCTGTAATATAAATAAGAAATGAAGCCACATTTTTCTAACCTCGACAGATTTGAACATATAAAAGTGCATTATTGCAATAAGAAATAAACTATCAATTATTTATTTATAAACATAGACAATAAATTTGAATGGGCGCCGAGAAAATTTCTTAAGCAGACGCGTTTGAAATGAAGTTCCCGTTCTGGGCCGTGTGGCGTCTGAGCCAGATTGTTTTCATTTTATATGCCCATCATATTCTTTAACGTTTTTCTCTGAAAGATGAAAAATGGGTGATTTGATGGAAAACAACAAATATCTATAACATAAAGTCTTGAATAAATATTTATTGAAAGTTTAAACTTTTAAATATGTTCTAGATATCTTTATTGATGTCTCGTTATCAAGGGGTCTGAAGTACAGCACTTGTTTATTGCAACATATACTCGAAACTTCCACAGGCAGATCTCCGTATTAGCCCCGAAGCTTTTCTTTATCTTATTTGGTCCCAAATAGAAGTCTATGATGCTTCACTTCAGAAACAGTGACCGAGCCAAGTTTAAGTAGGCGGTGACGTCTTCAATCTGTGGAAGAGATGACTGCAGCAGGATGTGTAAATCCGTGATTTTCTTTTAGCGGATGATTGCGCCCTCTATGCATACGGACTAGAAGACATCCAAGAAGTTTGCTCTCATCGCCATAATAATTTTATTTTTGCCATGACCCACAACCGATAATATCTTGCACTTCCTTGGGGCGAAACGGAAAAACATTAACCTGAAGTTCAGATATATTGAAGAAACCTTAATTGTTGCTTTTTTCTTTAACTTTTGGTTCGATAATCTCGAAACATATAATAAACACACATTTTGTATCGAAACACTTTTTCATGAAAGTATGCAGCTCAAATCAAGAAACCGGATATATATATTGGCATAGTCCAATTGTAATATTATTTTGTTGGAGCGGATACAAAGGCTTATCTGAGAGTTAAACAATATAGCAATGCTACGGCGCTAAATAATATATTCAACATTTTCGCACATAACTGCGAATCATTCGAGTAAAAATCATTGTTTGAGTAAACTAAATAAAAATTTGAGTAAACTAAATAAAACAACATTCGAACTAAATATTCAGAAACTAGTTAACATCAAAACTTATGATATTTTCAAATATAAATGTTTCAGGTGTTTTTTTTTTGCAGCTTAACGACAATGGATGATCATTTGTTCGAACATACATTTTTCATCGACAAGAAAAAAATATTGTCATCAAAAATCTTATATTTCCTTGCTAATCGCGTTTAAACTGTTGGGATAAAATAAATAAATTTCATAAGACAAACAGCACACAAGCTGTTAGGGTCCTAACATCCTATCGGTTCTGAACAAGAATAGGAAAAACAGTTTTTGTCTTTTAGGAAGTTCATATTGTCAATCGCAAACTTTGTTTTTTTTTTATAATATTTCTATATGTATTCAGTAAAATTGTATTAAAGCTGTCATATTAGTTTGTAATTTTGTTTTCCACCACCATCCCCACCTCCACACGTTATGATGAGTGGATATGTTTGGTTGCTATTTCTAATCTCTGTAATTTTGTTTGGATTTGCTGTTACATCTTACTTAAAGTATTTATCTATTTGCATTTGCTTATATATTATCTTGGATATTGAATTTATGTGGCGGCCATTTTCCGCCTAACTTTGGGTTTTCACTGTTATTTCTCAATATTCCATTTAAATCTTAATAAAATAATGCCACGTTTACGCTTGGCCGAAAAGGCAATAGAGATTTTATTATCTAGTTTGCATTACCATTATTCAACAATCTGCAACGCAGACAAAAAAAGTTTTTGTCTTTTAGGAAGTTCATATTGTTTCATCAAATTAAGGGTGAAAGACGTCATCTGAGTGCGGGTTGATACAAAAAACTTAATAATGCATCATTAAGACAAAAATAGCATTAATTTAGCATGACTGCACTCTCATGTGAAACTTGTGGAATTCTAGGTGAAATCAAGAGCAAATTAATTAAGAGTTATAATTGTGCAGCAAAACCTTTCTAAATATGATTTTCAACTTAAGACCAGAAAATTAACTGTTATCGAAGAGTTGTGTATTATAATTGGTTCGATCTACTAAAAACATGTTCAAAATGACAAAATCATATACATGTATGCTCTCTATTTATTTGATTACATGTATATCGAAAAAGTTAACCAACGGATAAAAATATGCTGTGTAATAATAAGCAACATAATACTCATGTATTACGAGTAACATCTAAAACCCGTTATGTTTTGCTTATTCTATTTTTGCAATTTCCCTATTTTCATATTTATTTATTTATTTGCAGCATACACATGTTCTAGCACGCGGGTGTTTTGTCTTTGTCGTTTTAAAAGTTAAATGTTAAGTGCATGAACAGATAAAACGATATAATATATGTTTATTCTCACTTTTTTGCCGCAAAGACCAGCCTTTCCTTCTGTTACCTTTTCACAAATGTACGGTTTTCGGACCATTGTTCGACACGTTTTCCATACGAAATCGAACTCTACTGTCACCATTAATTGGTTTAAAAAGTCATTCCAGTGTCTTCATTGAGCAACCTAGGATTTTGTTATCGAAATTTGCATTTCGTTTTTAACTATTAGCTCATATAGATACATGTATAGATGACCCCTTGCTTTTTCGTATTTTGTAGAACGATTTAACATGAAAACAAAATCGATTGATTGAATCAATTTAAAATGGGCGATTCTCGAATTCGGTAGTGGAGGTGAAAGAATGTTGCCATTTCGTTATAGCCTTTTTTGTTTTTCTTATGTACCTTTTTCTCCTGACAGCAAATGAATGTTATCATTTTGTCCGACTTCTGTCTACCAACTCACAACGTCTGTCTATCATCCGAAGACGTTTTCTCGAGAGCAAAGTACAAATCATTTTACCATTGCTTAGATTAACCGTAGTGAATTCCGTATATAAGAATCTGTCTTTCAAATAAATCTTATGATACAAAAATAAATTTAGTTTCACAAGTGAGCTTATCTGATCATAACAACAAATGTGCACTTCTATAGAAAATTTCTTTAGATGATTAAAATTAAAATAAAAGGTTTTCATGACCTTATTTGTACGTGGCTATGCTGTGACGCATTTTAAACCGATTGTAGCCTATAATGGGTCTAGCTGTATATTCAATTACACAAAAAGTATATGATTACAAAAAATGGTATATAATTTTAGCATGTGTGGTTCTTAATCATGGTTTTCAGTGAAAATCCCATTTTGAGCAAGTCCAAAGCTACGTGATGTCTTACGCTACGTGATGCTTGCTCGCTAACGACTTTTCTGAAACCGAAATTAACTACTTAGCCGTTTGGGAAAACCCCGGATTTTGATATACATATAAAAGTCTTTACTCCCTCCTAAATAAGAAATATTCTATCATTTCAGGATCAAGTTAGAGCTCAATATTATGTGAATTCGAAATAAACGATTTCATTTTAAAATTTGACTTCTTGATCTAAAGTTATGTGATTTGTGCCAATAAAACTACGCTTCAGCTTATTGAAAACATCGTAATCCTATGAGCATATTCAAGAGCATGAGCATGGATACATCCGACATACGGTTATTGAGCATATTTGGATAAATGGACATGCGCGCAGACATGTGTCTGAATCAAACAATCATCGCAGTCATCCAATTTCTATAATTTATTGTTACATTGTGTATAATTTGTTTATGTCTAAGGGTAGTGATAGATCAATTTGTATAATACAAAAATATATTTACAGCTAGTGAGAAAATGGGAAATTCCAAAAGGACTATGCTCAGTTTTTATCATAAATTTATTTTCTTTAAAAACTGTGTTAGTTAATGAACTTTTATGGTAAAAAAGAATATGACAATTATGAGCTTTTGAATAAAAAAACTTCCCGTTGTCTTGAATGGTATACGATCTGTTAAAACAAATGAGTCATTTAAGAATGACGTTGAAGATACATATATAGTTCAATTATCAATAATTGTATTTTACATTTATGTTTTAATGATCCCGGATATAATCGATGTTTTATAATTAAATAAGCTTTTCTTGCTTTAGAGAAAGTATACTCGTGATTTAATTGTTAATGTTTGTGAAACGTATCAATGCTAGTCATTAAAGCATTCTATAAACTCCTATGTGATTTATTTTACTCCAGCACTAAAGTCCTTCCTGGGCCCTAACTCTTCCTCCTAAGGTTGACCCTCGCCAGTCGTCTCTGACTGACGCTCGTCTTGCTGCTTCTGATGGAAACCACGTGTCAACAACAAGTTTGTAGCGACCACATTTTTTGGCGATCGGCCGCGTCGCATAGGATTGGTGATGTCCTGGATGATGCGAAAAATAATATTGCAACAAGCCACGAATATACGTCAAACTTAATATAATTTTATTTGATTATTGAAATAAAATCCTATTAGAAAGAACATATCAATGTAGACTGGATGTATAGCTTTGCCGACTTCATTAGGGCGCGGATCCATGGAGGAAAAAATACCCGCCTTTATTTTTTACTGATTGATTAAAGGGACAAATGGGGATGTTTAATCGGATTTCGGAAGACATGAAAATAAATTTAACGTATATAGTTATTTGCATATTTAATTCAACTTATCAATCAAGTTTGGTTTGATTTTTTTTTCAGGAAATAAAAACTTATCTTGAGTAGTCATGCAACTTTATACCTGAGTAAACAGTTCTGGTTTTATCAATTTCCAGTTTTGAACATGCAGCAGATTGCATGCAAATCTATTGAACTAATAATTATGCTGCTTGATATTATAAAATTAATTTGATTAAAGTAATCGTTTGATCGCAAAATGTTCCTTATAAGATCCCAGCTGGCTAAGAGGATAAACAGTTCTGCTGGCATGGAAAAAGTGAAATCGTTTTTTTTTTGCAAAATATAATAATTCAAAAATGATATATTTTTTACGTATTTGTAAAAATGTGTCAATGTGATTTCATAACCTTACAAAAAATAAATCGCGGATTGTCCTGCATTTTTGAATTCATTATGTTCAGTTACAGTATTTTTTTAATTGCACATAATGAATTTACATAATGTGAAATTCGTTTTTCAAACAAGTTAAACTGCAATTTACAGGAAATCATATGTATTTTATTTGTTAAAATAGCACATTCACTGCATCGATGCAGGAGTACTCAGAAGTTAAACTTAATTGCCACAAATGCAGAAAAATGAAATTTTGTATCGATTACGATCTTATTTTTAACAATCGATCATAATCGTATATGTTTGTATTTTCCTTGCGGCTGTCAACCGCCTACTTAAACATATAACTCTTTTTGCATCGCTTTTTATTTACAAAACCTGATAAAGTTTTTAGCAATTTTGTTCGTTAATTAAAAGTTTTTGGACTATTTTTTAGGAAATTTGCAGAAAAGAACCATATGTTTCGTGGATGGTGTCATCCCATGAGACAGCCTGTTAGAAAGAAGAATCCTATCCATTAATCGTGAAGCATAGTTATACCTAAGGGGTCTGTAACAAATGTAAGAAAGGAGTATCAACACTATTTTATATCGGTCATCAAATATCGAACTCTGGTTGAATACGATCAATTAACATGAAAAATAGTTACTTTACAACGATGCACATCTTGTATAAAGTAGTAGCAACTATTACGATGATAGTATGCAATTATATGCATGATAAACAGTATTGTTTATTATCAACTTTATTGTTTTTGTAAACGGAAGCTTAATTTCTAAGAATGAGGTTGATGAAAATGTTTTCTATTGGTTATATCTCCTGATAAAAAAGAAAAACAATTTATTCACAAAAACATTGAGAATAAATCACAAAAGTAAATTTTAATTATTTTATTCTACTAAATATATATGTATTACCTCAATGCTAAAAATATTTCCGGGAACTTATTTGAGAAAGTATTCTTTAGAATTAATTTTTAGAACAAACCTTTATAAGCTTTTCATGTAATCGTCATAAAATTTACATAACATACTATATTTGTTATAAACCAAAAACAACCTAACATTTTTAACCATATAAGCAATAGGAACACATATGAACTACAATTACGAATCAAAAGTCGGACTTACAAAAATAAAGGATGCCGCCCTCAAAATGGACCTTTTTGTCCTGGTGTTTGTCGTGTTTGATGAATGCCTGTCATAAACCACAGACGGACGGACCCTTAATTTGTTCGACTAATTTACGGAGGTTAATTGAAGGAATTCCCAGTAAGTAGTAATATGTCATACATTGTCGGGAATTCTGTTTTATTTAAAAGTTAAAGCATATTGTGCACGAAAATGTACAAATAATTCAATTTAATCGGAACTTATTTTAAATTTTTGCTGGGGAAGTTCATTATTGTTCATCATCATTACATCATCTAATCTCTGATAATGTATGTAATTTTCTTTCTAAATGCGGGTTAACTATACTTCAATTATATGAATATGCCATTAGCACAGGGTTATCTATGATGAACGTGTCCAATGAACACGGTTAGCCCGACCTCTCTCTCTTTAAGTTAAATACAATATCGTAGTCTAAAATGGAAATGCAGCGCAATATGTCAGGAACATACCTAGTGCATGTACAATGTATACATAAATGCACTTTGCCACCAATCTTTAAAAAAAATCCCTGATTGAGAATCAGTTCTAGCTAAAATACACAAATTTCCGGGTGTTTCATATATATTAATGGATCTGATTATTATGAGAAATAGATATCTCCATTGCCATTTTAAAACTTAATAAGATTTTTTTGTCTTATGTGAGGGGCACTCAACGATTTACTTTTTTGATATACATCAAAATGTTTATTCTGAAGTTGCAAGCAAGAAACCCAGAAAAGCTATCGCAAGCAAATATACAATCTCCTACCAGAATAAAGATTTCAATAAATCAAATGGTTGTCAGGTTATTGTCTCACAGATTCGTTTACAGAGACTATATTTAGACAAATCTGCATTGGTTTATATATTTACAAACATGATCCTAGAGTAAAATAATCGTTTCGTAAAAAAATCTTTGTTCTGTTCTGAAAAAGTTGCAAGCAAGGACGAGCTGCTGCAAGAATAAACATTCACCCTAATAAATCGTTGAGTGCCCTCGTTATGTCGTTCAAATGTGGCGTGAGATTGTTGAAATATGCCCACTCGGCAAAGCCACGTCCTTATCATGTCCCCTCGACGTCTTTACATGACGTCCTATTTCCTACATATACTGGGTCTGTATGAAAGTTTGCCGGACTTAATTTTTAGACGTCGTATGGCCGTCCATATCTGACATCCAAAGGACGTACGTAAAAATATTCCCAAAGACTATAAATACGACGTCCTAAACTGGTCCGTGATGAGACGATAATAGGACGGCCTTTTAACTGATGTAATGTTTATTACACATACATTTTTATATAAATATCATAATCAGTTTATACATGAATATCATAAATATACTTTTTTTTAGGAATATAACAGATATTCATCTCGACTATCATATTCTATTTTGAAATCGAAACATTTCCTACTATAAGTGGTCAAAAATCAAAATTTTCAATTTTTGGAAGGGTATTCGCAATACTCTTAACCAATAAGTGTTTTCGATAAGTTCGTCTTTAAATGAACTCCTAAGAACGTCAGATTACGTCCCGATCAAAATATATTGTCCTTTCAACGTCATATTGGCACGTCAAGGGGGACGTCAAATTTGTAACGTCACCAGGAAGTCATTAATTGCACGTCCTTACAACGTCTAATTATTTACGTACTTTGGACGTGTAAATACATCACGACACGAAACATTCGCCCTATTGACGTCATTTAATGACATTGCTGGGACGTCTCATTTTTGACATCTTTGCGACGTGTATCTCGAGCAACATGTTCCGATGTCTCATCGAGAAGTACAGAAAAAGCACATGGCAACCACTTCTAAAAGAGAAACAGATCAATACTCTAAACCACAAAATGACGTGTCATTTGCATTTTTAAAATCGATAAACCCAAAAATGTCTAGATCTACTCGTTTGATCATCAATCCTACTTGTTTAATTATCAAATATAATAATCCTTTCAGTGTCATAATAGGTCAAAAGACTTCGGTTACTCAAATACAAAGAATAGTAAATTAAATTAAAGTAACTAGATACATACCATTCAACATCTATGGTTGTTCATATTTATTCACCATTCGACGCAAAATAAAAATAGTTTTGTATTTCAAAGAATTTCAGAAATCACAGCTTAATTAGTGATTAATTTATGTTGTAAAATGCCTAACTATAATTTGTGACTCTTGAGATATATTACTGTGGAAAATCCACGTATTGCATATAAAAAGGGGGTTTAATCTGGTAGTTTTAATCATTTACATATGTTTATTTCATCTTGATGAACTACCGCTACTTAGAATCGTCTCGTGAGTAAACTTTTTTTCTACATCAGTTATAATTTTAAAAAAGAAAAGAAAATTATTTGTAAAGTTGTAAATAAACACTTATTTTATTTAAGAGTTGGGGGTACAGTAAAACAACATACGCATTATTATCTACAGCTCAGAATTATCTATACAAAATATGTAGGGTCGTTTGTTATTTTATTGAATTCAAGTTTTACTGAACTCACAGCATATAGTTTTTCGTCAATTAATCGTATCCAATTTTGTACAAGTATAAGCGATTTGATGAAATATCATTATTCAAATTATTCTTTAAAATGAAAAACAAATAAAAATAAAATCAATGGAAATATTTAGATATATCATAATATGTTTATCAAGAAAGTATTTAAAGGGTTCAACTGACCTACTTGTTAATGTAAAAAAGATCACTAAAAGCTATTATAATCGTGAAATTTAATTTATCATGTATAACATGTTCTAACATATCTAATAAAAACGTCATATTCAACAACAACAAAAATAGTCAAATGAGTCTCGAAACTTATACAAAAATGCATATTTTCAATTATTTTTCTTAGCACATTCTGTTACTTATAAGAAAGAAAAAAATAACGATCTAAAAATAAATATAAACATAAACAAACATTTATTGAGGCACGATATACTTTTTTGGGGAAGTGAGTTCAGTGCATTGTTGTCATATCATGTGAATCAAGATCAAATTGTGATCAAATTTATTCATTAGTCATTTGGTTGTGCTATTAAATTACAATTAAGAACTAAATAGTGTGTGAGTGATCAGGAGTGATCAATAATAAGGCAAAAAGCCAATAAGATAAAAAGGGTCACGCTACATCAGTTGCTAATGATAAACTATTCGATAAAATATATAAAAGACAAAATATTTGCACATTCATGCCAACTAATCATGATTTTAAACATGAAATTATTCAAAGCTAGATAAGGGCCCCTAGCATCGAATCATGACTAATTAACGTGAATAGCATGTAACCTATACTTAGAATCAAAAATTGCTTATATTTTTTTTTTAACATTTCTCAAAATTTTATGAGAAGATATTGGATTTTGAAACAAAAAGATTATGAAAGTCCAGTATATTGCTATCACTTTCTGAAATTTTCAGACCAATTAAAAAAAAACTCTTAATATCTAAATTATTCACCTAAATCACTCAGGAATCAAAATAAAAAATCATAAAAAGCCATACGACTGCAAAGCTGATTAAAGCCTTTCAGTTACATTATTAAGTGCATGTTTATATGGCTGTTTTGAAATCATAGTGATTTCTCAAGATGTTCTTACCATTCTTTCATAAATTTATAAAATATCTAAAACAAAAAATCCTAATTGCCCGATCGTGATCTCTCTTTACAATATCTTTGGTTATTATCCATTTTCTTGTAATTTGGTTATAAATTAAAGAAAACACTTTGAAATCATTTTGATACGATGCTTCATGGATTATGTGGAAAATCTGTACTTTTTACACAACAGCATTGGTTCTTTCACTCGTTATTGTACCTCTATCTTTTCAATAAATAATACCGTGGTATGGCGTTTTCTAACTTTGGATTTTGACCCCTGTGTGATTTAGGTCATCATTTTAGAAACTCGTCGCTTTAAATTAATCTGAAAATTTAAGGAAGTAATACCAAAATACTTTTCTTTCAAAATGTTTTTATTTGAAAAAGAAATATTCCTTCACAAAAATTTGAGAACATTTCAAACTTGAATATAAGCAATTTTTGATTCTCAGTATATATTACAATGGAAATAGAATTTTCATGCCATTGATATGCACTGATTTTATCGTTTTAAGATGCAGTATGATGAGCAATATTAATTAAAAGAAATAAACTCATATTGCTGAGTACACGTCGACTTTACAGCCACCATTTTATTCACAATGCTAGGGACACTTTTAAGCACACAATGAAAATAACCGACTTATTGTTATAACAAAATTTTGTGCACGATACATATCCTCATCTTTTTTACAAGACATGGTTTTTGCTCGGATCCAAAGATAATTGCGATTATTCTTGTAGAATGTAAAATCCTCATATACAATGGGTCTGGGTATGATTTATTGAATTTAAGATCAGCTGATAACCGTTTTTTGTGGTAAAACGTTTGTGGTCCAACGTAACGGTGACATAAATGTTTAAATCTTACAAACTTACCAAGAGGCTCCTTATCGTTTTAGCATTCTCTTCAAAACGTCTAATTGATTTTTTTTTTAAAGAAATGGTGGGTTTTACCCAGCCGTTTTCCGTAGACCCGAAAAATGAAGGGCCAAACACCTGCCACGTGGCATGTGACCACGCGCACCTATTTCGACCCGTGCTGCCCGCATGTTTACTTCAGCGCGCTATTCTGGTGCCCTGATTGGACGTTTTTTCACATTTAATGATGACCCGGATTCAGTGCTTCCCACATGTTACATAACTTAAGTTTGATAAACATAATATTAACTTATTACTTAATATCATTTTTGTATGTATTGCTTGTTTTTTTTTATCATAATTACTATTTTCTCATTTAAGGATGGTTGTAATTGAAATTGCCACATATAAATTTCCATATCCCTGACGTTTGCCATAAAGTCATGTAATGCGAGTAAATGTATCAGGTCAGTATAGCATTCTGTTTTATTTCAAAATTTATCACAAATTTCCAGACTGGAATCATTTAGGGAAAGTTATCATTCTATCTAAAACGTTGGCAAATGTTTATAGCTTTTGTATAAAAAGGGATGTATGTATTTTTCATCGCAGCAAAATAATGAAAATGATTCTCTTTTTTTTTGTAGCTTGCGTCATTTTTAGAAACGGTATAACGTTAAGCACAAGTGATGCGTGCGTGAACAATGGTAATAAGGCAATAAGAGTAAAAAAGTAAAATTTGTCTTCACAACCAATTTAGATTGCACATAAGTGATATTGCTATTGTGGGAAACTGCACTAGATTTTTAACATTATTTTTTGCTCTGGTACATTTATCAGAAATTTACGTCACATATTCAAATAGCGCCTTTATTTAAAGCTCATTGCTCTCTATTTTTTGAACGAATCTATTTAGAATCGATTATGATAACGCCATCGCGATATTTTATATCATGGTCAACAGAATATTAAGCAGTCTAAATTAACAATTAATGTCCATTCGCTTAAAAACATTCTTTAAAAAGAAACCCGTTCTATTTTAACATCGTTTTTATATTTAGCCAGATTCGTTTATTTTTTGTCTAATAATATTGAATATAAAAGTGAAAGGAACGGGCCCTCGCGAACTAAAGGCCGCAGTTTATTACGGACAGTAATATGAGGACAATGAAATGGAAAACTCAGAGTCAGTGCTCCTTTTGAGTAAGTTCAAATCGCTTATCATTCGTTCTTTAAAAGGTTTTACGTATAAAATCAGGCTATACAAAACCCATTTAAGATTTTGAACGATAATTCTATTTCAGAAAAAGTTGAAACTTTTTTTTAACAATACCGAAAAAAAAATAGAAATATCACTTTTTCATTTATATGGCAAATCAAACATAAAATTTGTTTATGAAAATAAATATTGCATCGTGTGTGAATACGCAAAGTGATTTATCAACGTGTATTCTGTTTATTTCCAACGTTGAAACAAAAACATAAACTTGAAACAAAAACATAGCTTTCAAAGAATAGAGGTGTGCTAGTGAACATAAAATAAACTATAAACAAATGGTAAAATTGTAAATAAATTATGTTCGATTGTGATTTATTGACAATTTAACTTCATAGATAACCGGTGTCATTATTCAAATCGTTTTACGACCGAGCCAAGAACGCTCATTTTGTGCCACGACCCTACGGCATGCCTATTTGAGGCAGGTGCCTGGAATCGTATCAAATTCGGTCATTTACATACTCTATGTAGGTTAAGATTGAATACAAGTTAAAAGTGTCAACTTGCCGAAATTTCCATAAAATATGCATTTGTGCCTTTCATTTTAGATATTTTCTTATCATATTCGATGAAATTGGTTATTTTGAAAATAAGATTGACATCTACAATTGTGTCATAATAAAAACAAATCAAGATGGAACGATGGACTGTAGCCTTCATATATTGTTATATTTCAAATTCTGTTATTTATTTGTAACATGCAAAATAATAGTGTTCAATAAATAATTAAAAGAAATAGATGTTATCTTAATTTAAACAAGTGCAAATTCTTAGAAATCGCACGTTCGGTACGTTTAACGGTGTCTTTTATTGGAGTTAATTGGTGATATATATGTGTGCTTCTTAATTATTCAACTTCTTCGAAGTCCCCTCTTGTGTTATTATCTTAATTATGAAAATTACTAAGATACACATTTGTTAGATATTGCGATTATGAGAAAAGTTGGCTTTCAATAATAAAATTAGTAAATGTTTAACTTTGATGAGGACCTAATTGATTCTGACTAATATACTAGCATATGGGCTGCGACCTGGTTGCCGAACGAAAAAAAAACTATACTTGAGGATTTAAACAATATATTTTCACAATAAATATGAGTTGAATTTTTACGATGACATCCTGATATATCTCATGCAATTTTACCAAATTTATAATGAGATTTTTCTTATCTTTATCTAAGCAATAATCCAATTCCCGCCCTTTATTTTGCAGATATGTTTGGCATGTAAATCGAACAGCACTGAGAATATCAAATTATTCGCGTTGATCCTTATTTTAGAAAATGGCAAGCATTAAGCTTCAAATGTTAGCCAATGTAGCATTTTCTGTATTTGATATTAAATGAACATGTGGCCCACCTTATTAACATATAAAAAGGGATCCTATAACCCAGTAAATTAATAAAGGCCTAAATTAAATTCTCTTGAAATACCAACCCCAGTTGTCAAACAACATAGTTTTGTTTGTCTTTGACATGACCCGCATAATCGATCATGTAAGGCAGCCCATTGTTTACCAGTTCGGACTTTCTATAAAAACACCCTATTCCATCTACAATGCTTAAGATCGCTATTGAAAACTGCCCATCCAAATACATGTTAATTTCCAAAATCATCCAGATAAAAAACATCTAAATAACAATAACGATATCAAATAAACACCGTGAAAATTCTGAATCTAATGGTGTAATTTTTAATCACGCGATATAATGATATCTATATTAAAATTGGATTTAAACAGGTCGCGCTAGTCAAATTTGAAATTTAATGATGTAATTAAGCATATCACTTTCGACTAGCCATTTATTATAAGTTTGATTTGGATATCAACCTAAAAAAAAACATTTTTTTAATCTTATTTTAATCAATCTGGAAAACCGATAGAATTTAATATAATCGCCATCATACATGTATTTTTGTTTTAACATGATTGTTTTATGGCGATCTGGCGAGGATTTTCTAGGTGCCCTCGGTTCACCCTTATATTCTTAATTAAATAATCAATTATTTCCTCTTATTTTTTAAACTATTGGGACCCCCGATTCAATATTTTCTGAATCGCGTCTGGTGTTAATCAACGTATGCATTTCCTTATTTTAAATCCATGTCTGCTTGGCTGAAAGCAACTAATAAACGTTGTAAAATTCTAAATAAGAACTCATAGTCTATTTGCATGCCCAAAGCTATATTTAGATCACTCTGAAACTTTTTTTGGCATGTCCTCTTTATGTCCTTTTTATCCAAGTGTTCATGGTCAACATTCCATTTATATATTACTCTAAATTTTCATTTAACAATATTATTTAATATATGGTCTCTTTCATTTAAACATAAAAACCTAGTAACAACAAAACAAATGGTATAAATTGTTTGTACATAACCCTTTATTTGTGTAAAAGTTAAGCGGCATTTTAATTGCCTGAAAAGGCATTTGGCATATGAACTTTCTTTGAATAATTTTCATGTCGCCCAATATCGTCACAACAAATTGCATTACGTCATTAGTTCCAAGATAGCACCGGAATATTTTCAAACCTGTTGACTCAATCGCGAATATGTATATATAAGATCCCTTTTCTAAACTATATCTCAGTATTTAGTTTAAGCCAATGTTTGAAATAAACCAAAAACTGTGTGAGGTAAATTTGTAAGAAGTAATGAGCTGTTGTAATCAAGTCATTCAAATTATTGTATTTAACTTCTTTGATTCGAATAGCTTGAGTCGCTATTTGAATTAAAAAGAAAAATACGTTTTTGGAGGAAATTCATTTTGGGTTTTTCGGCAATTGATCATAACTGTTATATGCTTTTCAAATTAATCTTATTTGAAATATGTTGAATAATTAGTAAATGATTCATAAATTCATGTAATTTACATGAACACGGCATCCAGGTTTGTCACAAATTAATGGTCGCTAGCAATTTGAGATTGTTTAACTTTTAGTTATAATAATATACTAAGAATCAAAGGAGTTTATAAGTTGAGAAAATGTATATAATATTGAGCAAATATTAACATAAGCAGCAATTGCATAACTTATAGCTTACAATTATTACGAAATTGTTGCAAAAAGTCCGTTTATTTAATTACACAAATATGCATGAAGGGTGACAAGCTCTATCCTAATAAGTCCATTCAGTTTATTCAACCAACTCATATTTTGAAGTAATTGATTATCAAAAACACAAACCTTAATTTATGCAAAAATCATCAATCTGCTGTCAGATGAATTATCGATAGGATCCCTTAAAGTAATGCACGTTTCGCAAAATCCTCTTTTTCGTCTCGTGCAACGTTTTATTTTGCCCGTGGAGACATATAATGTTAAAAGACCTTGATTAAAATAAAAAATAAGTGATTTTGAAATAGCAAGTTGCATTTTATAAATATATTCTTGGGGGACTAGCTGGACATTTTGAAGGAAAATTAGTTTCGCATATTGCGATTATCATAACGAAACAGTAACAAACCTTGCCATCGATCGATTTTTATATACTTGTAATCAAGGCGTCACGGTTAAATAAAAGCAAAATATGCCTGATCATTTTCCGAAAAACAGTGTTTCTTATTTTAAGTCAAATAAGTTATTTATCGGTTAATCTTTTTATATTGTTTGTAATCGTAGAACTTGAACCACTATCTGTTAAATAAACAAACACTTAATTTCATAGTGTGTTTTATTTTTTAAGTTCTTTAATATTTTACAGTCGCAATATGCTAACAATTGAAAATATTCAGATGAAATACTCAATCTGTCGTTTTATAAGATTTTTTAATGCATGTATGAATTCGTAGAATATTCGATAAAAAAATAAGGAATATATTCAATATTCCTTAATACCTTAATATAGCTTAACCGAACGCATCGTTATGTTCAATCTCATTCGGGCCCGAGCTCATAAACGTTTTATGTAAGGTTGGCATGAGCACTGTCCTACGTGGGATATTGATACGGCGCGAGGAGTGTGATCGGGGTAATTTACTGATGCGTTTTGCTGCAATAATACACAATAAAAAAGGATATTATTAGACGTCCGAAACTGAAAGGCTGAATGATATGTTGGGTGACTGTAGTTTTCCCCTGCGAGTGTATTTAAATGCTCAAAACAGCATCGCGACTCTGCTAGTTGTGTCACTGCTGGTTCTCAGAAAGATCGCAGGCGAGAAATCGGTTCTCGAATTCGGTCTAAAAAAGCTGCGCTAAAGGTTCTCAAGATCATATGTGTTAAATGCAGTCCCCTGTTTTTACAGGTGGGAAATTAGTTTTTTTTTTTTTGGTGATTTTGAAGACTTTGAGAATTTTCTTTTTTCTCTAATCATATTAATGGTAATAACATAAAAAGCAAAGTCAATTTATTTTATTTAATAAAATGATTTTTGTTATTTTTTCATTAAATATTTCATGGAAAAGGGTTACAGAGATTCATGGCTTTTTAATAGATATATTTACTTTTAGTTTAATATTTATTTAATTAAAACAGTATTTCTTTTATTTCTACTTTCCGAAAGAATTGTTCCTTTCTGAATCTTTAAAACAATACCGCAAAGCAATAATTATTCACTGCCTTCACCTTATTACACGGACGACAGTTTACTATTATATTATGATACTGAAAGTCATTTCAAAATAACATTACATTCAAACTAACTTTCTCTAATTTTACGTTTCATTTGTGTTTCAGCTTATGATAGAGAACAAGTGAAGCGGGAATAAGTGACAACGGACTTACATCACTATGGATGACTACGAAAACCTTCCATCTGCCTTCGCCTTCGACAACACTTCGGCGAACTACCTTCCATCCCCGCACTTCCACCACAACGCCAGCAACAACAATAACTATGGTTACGGAGATGACGCAGAAGTATGTGAATCCTTGACGTCTCTAAAAGACGAACTGCACAATTCCATTAAGATAGACCTGAACCCTGAACCGACCCTTGGCGTGTCGAACGCCGGGTATGGCCATGATAGTGATGTCTGTGAATCGATCACGTCGTTGAAAGATGAACTGCAAAATGTGATGAAGAATTCCAGGTCGGGATCGTTGAACAATGCGTTGAGCTCAGAGACAAGTAAAGGGAATAAGCGATCGGGTTCGCTACAGCTCCCAACCCATGGAAGCGAAGCGTCTCCTAAAGTGCCTCCCAGAACATTAAGATCGGGATCTCTAAACGTTCCTGGTTACGGTGTCGATTCAGATGTGTGCCTCTCTATAACATCGTTGAAAGATGAAGTTCAAAATATATCAATCAATCTCAGTTCTACTAAATCCGATTTGCCGCCGACTGTTCCCGGTTATGGTCTGGACTCAGAAGTCTGTGAGTCGATCACTTCACTCAAAGACATACAATTCCATATACCGAGCACTCCCGGTTACGGAGTAGACTCAGAGGTATGCCAATCTATAACGTCTTTAAAAGACGAACTGCAAAACGGGTTAAAGATCGGCAACCTCGAATTAGCCGATACTCTTCACGAGGAGAGCCATTCCGATCGGGAATCCGGTTCCGGCCAGGCATCCGGTGATGGATCCGGGGATGATCCCGAACGCCCACCCACTCCATCGAGCACGAATTCATACGAACCAGACCGACGCTACTTGAACCAAGATGAATTCGACGAGGAATATGATGCGATTGAGCGACCGCATAAATCGGTGCGAGACTTTGTGAGTTACTTCTGTAACGGGTGCGAATGCTCAGGACATAGTATTAAGAAGAAGATGTGCGCTCTGTTCCCCATCCTCCAGTTGCCAAAGTATTACAAAGTGCCCGGGGATCTCATCTCGGATCTGATTGCAGGGCTTACGGTGGGGATTATGCATGTGCCGCAAGGTAAGAGCATTACAGTTGAATAAAAATTGTCAGAGATATGACTCTAAATTTTTAAGTATATTTATTAAAAAACGAAAAAAAACTGCATTTATTATGGAATTTCTGTATGATATCGAAATTCAAAATTGGGTATTTTGAGAAAAATAAATAAATAATGTTGGGAAATAAAATTGCTTCAAACTTAGACAGAAGGTTGAAAGTTCATAATTTGATATGACAGTGAAGTGAGAATAATATGCTTGCAATATATAATATAATGTAATAAGACAACTACAATTATGCCCTATTTGCACTTTTATTACCCTTAAATTAATTTATTAATAACAGTTAGTTTTCATTATTGCAAAAGCCAGATGGCAATGAACTTACATATATATTAAACAAAACTTAATGACAGCAGTTAATGTTATCTCGTTGTTCCTCACGAGGATGTCTTTGTCCAAGCCACCCACTTAGACATAGATTTTTCATGCTCTAAGTAATGGTTTTATTCGTCAATATTTCAACAAAATGTCAAGCGGTGTGCTATTAGCTGCGAGGGGACACCTTCTGTGAAATTCCTGATCTCAGCTTGGCAAACTAAATTCTTGACATAGAGAAATGATATTTATTTTAGCATTCCATTTAATGTAAAAACATTGAAATAATTCATTACAATAGAAATAAAATGTAATAACAGAAGGGTCCATAGGATTTTTGGCCTGAGGGATGCAAGGCAATGCAAGGGCGAGAGCATTGCTTTTCCCTATCCCAAGGGCTATAATACGCATTTTGATCAGGTCACTGAGGGTTTTATTTCTTTTATTATATGAATTTCAAGTATAGATTAGACAATTTATTGTTCGTTACTAGCGGACAATATGAAAAGTGATATTGCCCGGGTGATAGTTCCCGGCATATTGCTTCAAACATGTAATAACAATTTATCATTGCACTTTGTTTACCATAAGATAGGGTTTGAATATTACTACAAACTAGAATATTAAGATTTTGATATTATGTATGAATTATATGTTATACATGTACATATTATGGATTCAATATTTGAGCTTAACATTACAAATGATTGATTATAAATATTACATTATTTAAATTTTCAAATGTCATCGTTTGATAAAAAAAGTCCCCAACAACCAGCACGATGTTAAAAACTTTCACACTAAATATAGGAATAATATATTTGTTCCAATTGTTTATTGTAATTTATTCAACAAAAAATCTCTATTCCAAATTTAGCAAAAACGGGAATTTTTCCGGGCATTCCGAAATTGTCGACAAATATTTTGAAAAAAAAACGATGCCCGTTTAATTATTACCTACAATAAATAACTCCTAGAGGGGTTTCTCCTGACGTGTCTAGATTTTTTATTAGAAACATAGACATTA
>LQRL01102608.1:58359-100229 GCA_001703475.1 Hydroides elegans
ACATGTACAAGCAAATTAATTAAAACCACGGTTTTGTTCGATCACAAAGGTCGATGTACGATTACAGACGTTTATTTGGCATATGGTTGAAATGTATGGAAACTTTGGTTACGTCACTTTCGTGAACAAGTTGCAGGACATGTTTTTTAAGTCAAAGCCCCGAGTCAGTTAACGTCATGCCCTAAGGGGTTATTCATCTTAGAACAATAAGTTCAACAGAGTTTATTTTCAAATATGCTGATAATGACTAAGGACACAAAGAGATATAATCTCGCCTTCATAAAAACACCATTAATCACACTCATTTATGCTGATTTTTCAAACCCGACCTTGCAATTAGTAAGACGCACACCCGTTCCATTACAGTAACTCACGGTTCGACAACCCCAAATCAATCACAGAAAATAAAAACCCATGTTTCCTATGTTTTTTTTTAAGGAATGGCGTATGCTTCGTTGGCTGGGCTGCCCGTTGAATACGGTCTCTACACGTCATTGTTTCCTGTGATCATCTACGCGTTTTTAGGAACATCACGACACGTCTCTCCAGGTAGAGAAAGAGAGAGAAGGAGATTGATTGAGAGAGAGAGAGAGAAAAAAAACTTATATAGTAGATGTGTACCAATATCAATTTCCAAATTAGTATTCATTTATGAAAATACATGTAATCAAACTTTTTGCAAAAATACGCCAATGATGAATAGGGCGTGAAAATGCTTATATTATGGTTAATGTGATTATATACAATGTACCAATGATTAAGACATAATTATGACAATAGTTATTGTCAAAGTATGATTTATCCATTTGTTTCCATTATAAGAAACGTCAAAGTTAATTATAGAATAAAATGGTAGAAAAAAATATGAGAATGCCGTTTATTATATTCTCATTGAATATTATCTACAATTAGACAGTAATGATATTGCTATTAATACAAAGGTTGCACTTGTCAAGTTTCACACTTTTAATAAGCATAATTACTTTATTGAAACTACGGTGGTTTTTCTCCTTTTGTACTCAAACACGGACAAATTCATTTGAATATGCATAACATTAAAGAATTATTAAAACCCTAATTTCAAATGTTGCATTTTACAATGATATAGCCCTAGCACCATTATGCCGCATACTCCAATGATCTATAAGGCTACATTTTACCACTCCTTTTCTAGGTACATATGGCCTGGTGAGTCTGATGATGGGCGGGGTGGTCGAGGGCTACGGTTGCGACGCCATCGTCCTTGGCACGTCGGTCGAATCCTTATCGGACGAAAACTCGAATTCGGGCGGCATATGGGGCAACGCTAGTTCGAGTTCGAGCGAAGAGGGCTACTTCAGTAGTAGCAGCAGTAGTAGTTCGGAGAGTATGAGCCGAGAGACGTACAACGAGGAGATCATTCAGTGCAAGGTTGAGGTGGCTGTGGCGGTCACGCTGACGGGAGGGCTATTTCAGGTAAATAAGATGCTTGTGTAAAGTTTTACTAATCAATTTTAATGTTGCCAATTCAATGCAAATTCTATAATAATATTCATGATGAGTGATGTATTTTCCCGATGAAAAGAACATAGGAAAGTCGCAAGTGACCAAAGAACCAAGATAAAACTTTGTCAATGGTTTCTTATCATTGCCTAATCATTGTCCCGAAATGTCCGATTACCTCATATGGACTTAATTTGTTTTTACTTTTCATTACATAATTTGCAATTAATTAAAAAATGTTTTAATGAATGAGAGATGTCTTATTACTGACGTGTATATTTAATTATTTTCACAACAATTCGACAAGAGTATTATATGACGATCGACGAATAACAAATGAACAAATATTCATCATACCCGATCAATTTGCGTCTTAATTGACAGTTTGAAATTACACAGAATTGTGTGAGAAGATAAAAACGTCACAGTTTTACGCATGAATATTGAAAAATCGGCTTTCAAACTGATGCAATCTTTTTATGAAACCACGTTTTTGCCATAGAATTTCTATAGTAAAGGAAAATATCAAAATCAGGTTTCATTCATGTGGTTTTCCAAACAAATATTTGTGAATTTTCCAGAAAAAAATCATTTATGTCGGTGAAACAGCGTTTACAAAGCAAATTGATAATATGATATGTTGACTTAGACGTTTTTTATTTAGATCATTTGTTTTAAATCAATTACCCCTTCACAAAAAAAATCAAGAAAGAAATACTATTTCTTCATGATGTTCATTTTACGTGTTCATTTCTCAAAATAGTGTTTTTAATCTTTGATCTTTATTCAATAAACCATACACTTGATTAACTGCATATCAATGGCCATCACCCTCAAAATCCCCCATATTTCTCCCCATCAGCTTCTCCTCGGCGTACTTCGCCTCGGTTTCATCACCAACTTCCTGTCTGAACCCCTGGCACGTGGCTTCACCACCGGCGCCGCTGTGCACGTGTTCACGAGTCAGGTCAAGAAGCTCTCGGGAGTGCCGCTGGATAGACACTACGGGCCGTTCAAACTCATCAGGGTGAGTGCGGATCATACCTCTTCCAATGTACACTGTTATTGTTGTAGGGTGAGTGGGATCCTATAAGAACCAAAGAAGACAATTTTTGTTGTGTTTTGTTTCAAATAATGTTAATTGTTCATATGTGTATTTGATGTGTATTCTATTTTCGAAAATGAAAAATTATGTTCCATTTGATCAAACTTATATGCATTTTATCTTCTTTTACAGACGTATTTGGAGTTCTTCCGGAAGATCTACCTTGTGAACAGCACGACTCTGATCGTAAGCGTCGTCTGCATCATCACGATTTTCTTCGTCAAAGAGGTCGTCAACCCCAGGATCAAGAAGTGCACGCGCAACAAGGGATTCATCCCCATCGACTTTGTGCTGGTGAGGAAAATTGTGATCAAATTGAATCTATTTATATAAATAAGGATATTTGTTGAAAATTTGAGATGCATCAAAAACTTATTTATGAAACTGAAATCATTTGTTTTAAAGATTCAGACACCTCCGTCTAATATTTGTGTTAATTAATGAATATTTATTATGATTTTGTTGAGAGCATTTATGTCAGGACTATATATATACATTTGGCATCCTTTTCTGTTGTTGATATACAACGCGGATCTTTTAATGGAAAATTCCTGTTATCACGGTATTCCGTGGAAGAATGCAATAAATATATTTATTCATGAATTCCCTAAATTCAATGTTAATGTTTTCTTTTATATTCCCAAATTTATCTCAGAGACATCATTCAAACGATTGCCACGATGCTTATATCTCCATCCATTGCTTTTATAGTAGAAATATGATTTTTATAAATATTACTTTTTTTTTCAAATGTTAACTTTACTTTTCAGATCATTTTGGGCACTGTGATCTCCGTTCTGATGAAATTTGAGGAAAACTTCGACATGTGGGTTGTGGGCGATATTCCACACGGGTGAGCAAATCTTTATTTTTTTTTAAATTATAATTATAGTTATCAAAAAGTAGTCTTATCATTAAAACCAAGAAGAAGTTTGCAAAAAGTGATCAATTATGCAAAAGTACATGACGGTTATCATGATTTGGGGTTTGTTAAATAAAACACATTTCTAGACTGAAGAATGGTAGTATATTGTGCTTTTATGGTTTTACATGAAGGGCCAATAATTAAGAACAGAAAAACAGAAGAGCTTAATGACTTTTAAATAACTTAATAATATATTCATTTTGTTTATATAATTCGATGCAATTAACCATGATTTACGTACTCCCTTTTTATGAAAAGACGTCGAGAATATATTAACCTTTCTATTAACCTAGTTAAAACTTCAGAGCATAACCATTGGGTAAAATGTATCTGGGAGAGTTAAAACTAAATCAATCACAATTTTCATTTTATTTCATTATGAAGACAAGAAAAGGCCCTAAAGTGGTTTACTCATTATTTTTTCTATAATAATCATCCTCGCATCCAACTTGACCATCAGGGGGGGGGGGAGGGGTTACCGGAGCGAGATGGGGTCGGTGTATTTTAACTGAAACGAGGCGGCTCGGAAACCTCAATTTAACACTACTATATGACAGATATATTGTGCTATTATAGTTTTTCATAAAATACAATTGCCATTAAATATGGATGCGATGGCTATTAGATAATCATTAATCGAATGCCCTCTTTTCTTTTCGCCCTATAGCATCCCGGCCCCTCAGGCACCTCAAGTGGACGTGATGGCCGGTGTCTTCATGGACGGAATCGCCCTCGCGTTTGTGTCTTATGCCTCCTCCATGTCCCTCACGCAGCTCTTCGCCAAGAAACACAACTACGAAGTCGACTCAAATCAGGTAAGAATAGTTGTTTTCCTAATTTGATATGCAGTGTTCTCAATAACATACCATCTCCCCTTTGAAGTATGTGTCATAAACTATTCGATGATTCCTTGACTTCACATTTTGCGTGATATAGGAACATTATTCCGTGGTCATCCCTATCCATCATTCAAAAAGAGCGTGCTTTGTAATAACTTGAAAATCATGAATCACAGTTTGCATGTCGAGCTCCGAAAAAAACATAACGTCAGTGCTTTTGGAGCCTTCATGCAGATATATCGGAATGCAAAACAAAGTTGGTACTTCCAAAATAGCATAAATAACCTTTAATTTTAATGTGCCTATTCTGCTCTAGGAACTTGTTGCCCATGGCGTGACCAACGTGATCTGCTCGAACCTCAACTGCTTCATGATGGGAACCTCGCTGTCGAGAAGCGCAGTTTGTGAGAATGTCGGATGCAAATCGCAAATCACCGGAATGGTCTCCTCTGGGCTGCTGCTCGTGGTTGTCATCTTCATTGCTTCGTACTTTGAGCAACTGCCTCGAGTGAGTAGTTGTGCGTTTTCGAGGTTTCATTCGTTACTAGAGCCGCTTCAACCTTACCCTAAACTTTTTACCGATCATTTTACATTGATTTTAGGGGGGGGGGGTTAAGCTTAAGTGGAGCGGAGAATATAAGTCCAAGGATATACCCCTCGCAATCCGCGCCTGCAATTACTGGATAAAAATAAGATATGCTAATTATCATAGTGTCATGCTTACTTTTAACATCTGTAGTTTTTATTATGAATAACGAGATGTTCTTTTTATATCTTTTTCATCTCTATTTCATAGCAATTATCATGTAAAATTTGAACTTTTCACAATGATTCTATATTGTTTAGACATAGGCATTAATTATGAATGCTAATTTCATGGTTATTATAATGAGGAGTATGGTTTACACAAACAAAGTCTTCCATTTTTCCTTTTTACTTCAGTTATGCAATACTAAAAATAATAAAAATGTTAAAAAACATGTAAAACATCGCGTTTAGAAATTCAATTCAGGGACATCTCACTTTTCAAATAGATGTTGTCATTTGATGATTAAGAACCTTTCAAAGACTGTCACATTAAAAAACATTGTAATGAAAACTCTCTTTTGCCTTTTTATTGTAGTGTGTTTTAGCTGCGATTATTGTCGTCGCCCTCAAAGGAATGTTCATGCAGTTTGCGGACTTGAAACGATATTGGAGAGTCAACAAAATTGACTTTGTTAGTAATTATGTCAATTGTTTTAATTATAACAAACGAGTGGTCTTAACTTCCATTCAACTACGCGTGATTAATGTAAATATTTCAATTAATATTTTGTTCTGCTACCTTAGAATTTACACCTCACACAAAAACAGATTAAGTTTTTGGAATAGTGAAACCTTTGTAATAATATTTTGGTGGGGATGATGAATCCCTTCCGTGCACCATTCGAGTGCCTGATTTTTCCGGGAAATTTCCCAAAACGAAGATAAATCAATTTATCGACAAATCATTCGGAATTTGGTGCTCTTTTTCAATACTTTCAATTACGTGTGTGTGTTTCAGCGAAACTGTGAACGCTGTTGTTTTTTAAACAGACCATTCCACGAGTACATAAATCAATATATCTTAATTTCGGTAAAGCTAATTACGTGTTTAACTGTCATTACCCTTTCAGTGAAAGTTCATTTGCAAAATATAACAAAACTTTTTGAAAGGGTGGGTCGGTGAATAGATAGACTTTCATAATGATTAATCATGCTATTTTTGTTGCAGTCTGTCTGGCTTATTACGTTTATGGCCGTGGTTCTCCTCGACGCAGCTCTGGGCCTAATTGTCGGGGTTGTCTATGCTCTGCTAACCATTATTGCCACTACGCAAAGGTAAATGATATAGACATTCCATTTTTAAATGTTAACCTCTAGTTTAAGTGACGTCAAAGCAATATTGATTTCATCTATGTCACGTGTTACTTTCATTCAACCATGGTTTCACGCTATCATATGTCACGATGAATCACCCTCCACAGAAATCACATTATTGTAAAAGGTTATTGTGACCAGATGACAAAATCAGATGTTGTCTCTCTCAGTGCAAAAAATATATCAATTTAATTTTTGTGACATCAATAGATTTTCGTGGAGTGCACGATTTTTTTCCAATATCGATTTTTTTATGAATTTGACGTAATAGTTTCGTTCTGTTGATTTCAGGCCCTATTCTACGCTGGAGGGGCGCATCGAGAATACCGAAATTTACAAGGACTCTAAAATGTACTCCAAGGTAATCATCTATCTCTAGGTTGTGTTGAAAGCACTAATGAATAAATTTGATAAGCGAATTTGATAGTTGGGACGAGTTTAAAAGCTTCTTTAGCTCAATTGATTTTTGTTTCAAAATTGCACAAATGTTTCCATCGCTTAAATCAAATGTTTGTTAAACATTTCCTACCTGTATTATTCTATCCTCATCGTATCCTTTTCTCTAGGCAAAACAAATTCCCGGTGTGAAGATTTTCCGATTCGATGGCTCCATCTACTTTGCAAGCAAACAATATTTCATGGACTGCGTGTATGAGAAAACAGAATGCGACCCAAAAAGGTAATAACTCGTCCAGATCAAATAAGAATTTTATAATTATGCTCTTGATTATCGTGACATATCAAAAATTTACAATAATATTAGTGAACAATCGAAAATAAACGTCTATTTATATGACCGCATCCGTTTCTCAAGTCTATCTAAGAATATAATACAAGTATAACGAATTTCACATAGATGGATAAGATACCAACTAATAATAAACTGATTTATTTACAGAGTGAGGGTGCAGGAAACCAAGCTGAGGCGAAAGAGTAAAGTGGCATGGACGAAAACGGAAATCATTTCGATGTCACAACTCGGATCCAGTGACAACCAGGTAGGTTGCTAGAATGGTTTAATTGTCACCATCGAGAATTCCGTGACACTTTATGCTTCCGTTCAACTTTTCCAATAAAAATCTAAGATTTATTACGAATTGTTTTCAAATATTCATTAAATGTGTCTAAAATTTCGCCTGAAGACAACTTGATAAGTATTGTATTCATGGTATCATAATACTTTATGATCGCAGACAATCGAAAAGGTTCACATCGACATGGAGAGTGGCAACATCACCTACGGACCAACCATTCGCCCCCAAATGCACCATCTCATCATCGACGCTACAACTATTGGTTATTTGGATGACTCCGGGGTGCAAAGTATTAAACAGGTAGGTGATAAAAGATATCGTATGTTTTACTTATCTCAGCAAAAAGATAGCATTAAACCATCCGCTAATTGCTGGTTTTATTGTGATAAATGAACGTTTGAATTATCAGGTTTCGATCTCTTGTTTTATCTAATTCATTTAAACATCTTTTTCCTGCAACTATGAATTTGATGAATATGCAAAACATATAGAGATGCTATCGAATTCCACATTTTTTTTTTACTTTTTGGGGATGTTGTGGAACTTTCCAATCAAATATATTAAAGAAAACAAAACAAACATTTTAAGAAAGTAAAATGATCAATCAAAAAGTGTATATCTTTTATACTTTAATGGCACTTTCATAATTATTTTGTGTTTAATTGCAGATCTGCTCTGAATACAAAGATATCGGTGTAACCGTCTTTTTGGCTGGATGCAAAGGTAACATTCAAATATTAATATTTATTGAATTTTAAATGGTGCTCCAATTTAGATTTCTTCATATATAAGATAGAAGTGTTTGATTTTACAAATCAATTTAATCCATTTTAATTGTAAAACTAGAACTATTAATTTTAAAACATGAAATCATACTGTATATAGCGTGACGATGAGTAATTAAGAAACTATTTGGAAATTAATATTTGATTCATGCATTTAAGTTAAAATAATGTTCCTGTTACTTTTTCCCAGGTGGCGTTCGAGCCATGTTAGAAAAAGGAGGCTTTCACGACACCTTCAAAAAGGACATTTTGTTCCCAACCGTACACGATGCCGTCATGGCTGCAAGGAAAGAGGGCCCCAAAAAGCCGGTACGATATCTTATTTTAACCCTTTTTTGAGATTTTAGGCCATGTTTGTCAAAATATATATTTAAAGCATTTTCAAAAATGGTTTATGTTATCTCGTATTTTGAAAGATTCAGAGAAAAAATACATATAATTATTTTTTTTACTACCCCTCCTACAAACTATCAAATTATTATTTTGTTATATATCTTTCTTAAATTGAAATATGCAAATATACAAACATAAAAAAGTTTATTCAGTCAGAAATATAATTCAAACGTATATCAACCAATATTAAGCTTGATTATATATTTCATACACTGAATAATAACTGTTTTAAAGATGAATGCAAAAGCAATGTGTTCTTTAGGATTCGGATGTTGATTAAACCATTGTCACATTTTTTTAATTCATAGAAATATTTTGATATTTTGATAGGAGGATGTCGAAATCATGATGCAGTGCTGAAGAAAAATGCTGTAAAGAATAGGGAGTGGCGTAAACGATAGAAAATATTCAACTGTGTTGAAACAGTGTAGTGTGATTCCTCGTATCACGATTCATGGACAAACGGACTGTTGCAATAATTGCTTACTTGTTTTGAGACGTTATAAGCGGAAAGTTATATTTCGTGCCTTTTCCGAGATATGTTCCAAGTATGAGCTCAATTTAAATTTAATTCAACAATATTTTTGTTTTGACTTTCAAATTAGCAGTAAAAATCAATCATATTTTTTAATTAATTCGAATAAATAGTTACAATTATTTGTGGATCTGTTTCGTGCCAAAACATTATTTAGGATTTTGACAGTTCTGCTGGTTTTTAATTCAAATTGTTGACATACACTGTATTATAGATATACATAAATGCTTCCAATTGTATATTTCTCAAAAGTTTATCTTTGTTGTGATATGTATTTAAACGCACGGATATACTGTAAGTATAACTATTTGAGAATTGATTCTATTAATCACCAAACGCTAATCAAAGTGATAATAATTATATATTTGTATATCAATTAACTCCAAAGAAATGCTTCTTGCTTATTTGACTGAAAGTGTGTTTTACCAGAAAGCAACACTCTGCAGAACGCAGTGCTTTCTTAGTATTTATTTCTATTCATAATAAGTAGTAAAATGCGGTGTTTATTGCAAATGCATTTAATAAACAGCATACATATATCTATGTAGTTATCAAACCATTCGAGATCAAATCTCCTGGTTTAAAAAGATTATAAATGCAGTATCTGCAAATGGATTAAGTCCAATACGATGTTATGTAAGATATATTTATGTGTATATATAAATATAATTTGTATACCTCTATATACGTTTGATTTGTATAAGATTTATATTTGATTGTTACATATGTTACATGAAGTGATATTCTAAATAAATATAATCTTAATTGTCGAGTTTCAATGGAATATACAAGCTGCTTCAAAACGAATATAATCGATATATTCTTTTTATTCATGCATTCGTGTAAAGAGTTTTCTTATTTGAAAAAAGTTTTGAAACACGAGCAGAATTCACGAGCAGGCTTATGGTGGATATTTTCACCTAAATAGTCAACACTTCTGGTATATCCGGTTTAAGGTGCGGGACAAACAGACACCCGAAATCGTTAGGCTCCCAATTTTGGGATGCGATGTGATATAATGAACCATCGACACAATATTCTAGAATGTATCTTTAAAATATATTAAACAAAAATATTAAAACTGTATGTATTTTGCTATGTTAGATGAATACATAAATATCAGGTTGGTCTCCCATAAGAATCCCATATAAAAATAGCATATTTTATGAGCGTGGTCGAATGGATCAATTCATCCTTTAAACTAGATAAGGACATACATGTAGCTAAAATATATAACATAATGCTGCGACGACCGACCTGCGAAAGTTTCTAAAGATGTAGGTAATCCAGCGATAATTGATTAACAAAATTTCCTTGCAATTTCGCAGCGCTTTTCATTTTTTGCCAATTAATTTTACCGCCACTTTCGCTTGAATATATTGTATCGAAAGGACATGTATTTTTGCAGACGGTTTGGCTATTTTACCTGAAATGTGTTTAATAGAAATTAGTCACTTTACACAAATGAGTAGACTTAAGTTATACTGAAATCAATATAGCACATCTCGAAATGTAGAGAAGGAAAAGAGAGACAGAGGAAGAGATAGATAGACAGGGAGAGAGGGAGATAGAGAGAGAGAGAGAAAGAGAGAGAAAGAGAAAGAAAAAAGGAAGAAAGAAAGAGAAAAGGAAAGAAAAAAGAGAGAGCCGAATCCATGGTGGGAGATATTGTTCACAGAAGAACATGGCACGACTTTTATCTTTTTTAAATAAAATCAACCAAGAAATTTTGAAGCATTCTTTCCAAAAATAAATACATATATGTTCAGCAAAACAATATTTTATTTACTCGTTAGATGCTCATGTCACTAAAATCACGAGATTGTCTCTGCACAGGGACAAAATCTATGACCGAAATAATATACATTTCGAATGGAAAGTTTTAGAATGCGCTCTTAACATGTGAAATAATGCAAAATTTAATTGCATAAATGTCATTGCATACAATTATTTAGCACTTGAATATATTTTAGTTCATTTTCGATAAAATCAATAAGCACCTAGCCAGACAGAGAGCGACAACGACGGGCAACAATTATTAACATTATATGTTCGTTTAACGACAAAACCATTTTTAAAGGCTCGAGATCGCTATGTCCAGGACCTATTGGCTGGGAGCTAAATAAATATAATATTTATTCAAAACATATTCAAATCTAATTCATCTAATTGTTGAAAATTATGTAGAAGGACGGAAGGAAGAATTCTAAAGTTCTCTTTTAAAAGCCCCCCTCCCCCATACAGAAACAATACTTTCTTGTTAATTGATTTATATTAAACAAGATTTCAACACAAGATTCCTAGTTCTACAACATCGCAAAGTTATATACACCCCGTACATAAATTTGTTAACAATACGTACGAAAATAACACCTCGTGTTCGTAAAACTAATTTTTGCACAGATAGAGCGTCATACATTATCAACATACAAATTGCTACATCTCGCGTTTTTCTGCACGTCGCTGACATTCTGGCCAGGCATTCTGAGTTATGTGGTCGGACATTATTTCACCAGCTTTCGTTTTCAGTTGGCAGCTTTCGCCTATGCTTAACATTATATGCTCATTTAAGAATCATGTTATATTATACATTAAATAAATATGTAAAACTCAACTTCTGTTTGAGCCACATAATGAACCATTCATTATACATATATAACACATATTCAGTAAGTATTTTCCCCCATATGGACGCGGTTATATTAATACTGTACATTTAATATATCAAGCTGTTGTTAGAATAGATATTTTATCATGGCCCCTTTCGCTTTTGAAATCATCAGTATAAGCAAGAACGATTTGTAAAATGTAATACCTAAACAATTATTATAGCAATAAGCAATGAGCAACCGTATCTACTTTTCGTTTGGGCCAATGCACGAAATTGCTCAGATGAGTATATGTTGTGTTTGTTCAGATTTATAACGTGGTTATTGAGATATCTAAAGTTTAAGTATATCTAAATATAATATTGATTTGTAACATAAAAATATGATTTAGGTATGGTCAACATATCTCGTTTCAAGATATTTTTCTTACTTTAGCCTTTTTGGATAGTTGATATAAAACAGCAATAGGCAGTATAAACAACCTACATGTACATGTAAGTACAAGCCAAACTGTATTATTTGCCTGTTGGTATATTGTTTCACTGTAGAGCAAACGTACTAGACGACATGCAACCATTCTTACGAGGTCCCTGTATTTTATTTTTACTCATTCTCATCTCCATTTCTCAATCAGGATTGATGAATACTTCAAATACATCGTTGTTATTTACTGAAAATGTCTTTTGTCGACAGACAGGTGACAAGGCGACGGTCAATGAAATCTTTAACACTTTGGTCACTTGTTTTAATATGACTCTATCAAATTTATTAGATAACTGACAAACGTTTGAGGAGGAAGTGGAGGCTCCGCCTTAAAACACTTTCATTTTTACACATTGAGTCGATTAAAGATTTTAAAAAGTATATATCGACTACTAAAATTCGCTTGACCAACGTAAACAAAAGACTATAATTCTACTCAGACTTCTATCCTTGAATAAAAAAAAACACGTCGATCTACAATAAACCTGTTGTTTATAACGATACGAAGTGGCTTTGTTTTCATGAGTGTAAATTAATGCAATCTAAATGTTTAGAATTTATGTCAAAAAGACAATCCTGGATTACATGGATTACCGTTTCGATCGATCTAATTCTTCCCACTCGGCAAGACGTCCCCGGACGTCGAGAGGACGACCTAATTTGGGCCCGTGTGTAAGTTTTCCGGACGTCCTTATTCGTCGCGGACGTATAAAAGACGTCACATCGACGTCGCGTCCGAATCGGACGTACGAATAACGTCCTACGGACGCCGGGACGTAAAAAGACGTCCAGAAAACTTACATATGGGCCCAAATTAGGTCGTCCTCTCGACGTCACGTCCGAATAAGACGTACTAAGGTCGACCCTTGCCGAGGGGGTTTATACTCAAACCTAAGTGCCTAGCTAGGCGGAGAGCGTCGAGGAGCAGCCAAGGGTTGGATTCACATTTATGTTATATGTGGCACTTGGTCATTTATACAACGCTTCAAACAAATTTTTCACACGATGACAGAAATACCGGAAGTTTGATTTTAGTTTTTAAAAAAAGATAACCTTGGGAGGCACATCGTTGGGAAATATTTTGTCTAGCTATAAGGTTTCATTGGTGTACTAGGCATAGTTACTAGAGATATCACCCGAACAAACTCAGTTGGACGAAAGAACAGACGAACAGACAAACGGACGGACAGATCTACGAACACGGAACGATTCTATAGAATTCTCTATATCCCCGCCCCAGCCAGAGAGGCGGGTAAAAATTCCCACATTTTGTGATAACATAAAACTTTATATTCTTCAATGCTGCGAACACATATCCGCGAAATGTTTTGCGATCGCTGCGAAATTCAAACAGAATAAAGTAGATTCGTCAATATTTGATATATGTTCTACTAGATTCTATAGACTCCATATGTGCCTACCCGCAAATACGTTTTCCCTTTCGTTTGCATAACATTTGATGGTAAAACTGATAACAAGGTGTTACTTGAACTGGATAATAGCATTTCAATCAAATCAATTTTGATGGTTCCTTGCAAGTAGATTCTATCTGTTATGAGAATGACCAGTCGACCCTTCACCTGTTTTCTAAACAAAAATGGTATAAAATTAAATATTATACGTTGCTCAGTTGTATTATGTTGATATTTTCCTGCAATAAAGGGTTCTATTTAGTTAAGCATGGACAGGTGTAAAAAAACTATTCTTTAACATGCAAAGACTTGTTGTCAGTAAGGACGTAGATATATACTGTGCGTCAATGAAAAGTATCACCTTTTCAATATTGTTTATTTTCTTTCTATATCAGTTTCTTACACTCAAAACAGTTTATTTATATCACACTATAGATTGTATGCATGTTATAGAGTTGGCTGGCGCCAGTCACGCATGAGTGCACTTCGAGCGCGGCGATCGCCCTATAGGCCATTTCAGTATATTGTGGGCTAACACATTGATCGCGGGTTACATTTTTATGAATCTGAATAGCGATACAAACGACCAACCTTGGTAAAATTTTCATTTTTGAATATCTATGCAACATTCCACGTTTATCACGCGAGGAACGTTCGATCGCACTTGGGATGATCCTGGCGAACCGTAGTTAAAGCGAAGTTGCACGTCATTTTGGTTGCACTAGAACAACCATTAGCAACTTAGTTGAGCGCAATGCAGAAACCGGATCCGTCGATGACATAACTCGCCCGGGAAAGGAAAGAGTAACAACTCCGGAGTAGGACCGATACATCAATCTGCTACATCTTCGAAACCGCTTTAGGTCGGCCAGTCGCACTGCTCGTGAGACACCCGGAAGGAATAACCCACGGATCAGCAGTTCAACCGTTCGGCGCCGTTTACGTCAGCGTGATCTCCGGTGTCGAAGACCAGTTTGTTGGAGTATCCTTACACCGATACGTCGACGCAGAAGACTATTATGGACCCAACAACGCGTGAACTGGACTCAGAGGCGGTGGAATACAGTTTTATTCTAAGGTGAGTCCCGATTTTGTATTGACAGGCCTGACGGGCGCGAGCGCGTATGGCGTAAGAGGGGCGAGCGATACGCGAACTGTTGCGTTCGTGAACGCGATAGGTTGGGCGGACCCATTGTTATGGTATGGGCCGGCATATCATTTCACCACAGAACGCCCCTCGTTGTGCTTGAAGGGAATTTAACGGCTCGGCGCTACATTTCGGATGTCCTCGAGGAGCACGCTATTCCGTTTATCGAGCAACATCCGAATCTTCGGATTTTTCAGCAAGATAATGCTCGACCGCACTCCGCCAAAATTACTTCGGACTACCTCCGTAACCAAGGTGTAACAGTGTTGCCATGGCCTGCCCTCTCGCCAGATCTCAGTCCCATAGAGCACCTTTGGGACCAGCTTGGGCGCCGAGTTTGCGAAAGGGAAAACCCACCCCGCACGAGGCAGGAACTGATTAACGAAGTGGGATCGGATGCCACGAAGGAACATACAGACGTTGATCATGAGTATGCGCCGAAGATGCCAGGAAACGATCACAGCAAGAGGTGTTCACACACGGTATTAGAGACAGTACATTTCGATTTTCGATCGTGTTTTGATTATGCTCGTAGACTCGGATATCGTTAAGGATACACCCTTTTTGTTTTGTTATGGATACAATAAAGATACCAAGGAAGGTAAATATACTTCATTTGTTTTCTTTCATACGCACAATTTTAAGAAAATATAAAAATAATAAGGTGATACTTTTCATTGACGCTCAGTACTTTATATAATCAATAAAATAATGAAATAAAAACAAACCTAGAATTTATAATGAATTGGAGCCCCAAATTGTTAATGTGGTCGCCTCATACATTTACATGTACATGTAAATATTGATTTGTCTTTATAACTTATAGTCTATCTTGCAAAGGACAGAACTTGAAAGATTCCGTGATTTATCAGCCAATAGTTAATGTTATTCCAATATATACTATGCAGTTTAGATAAGTTTAAGTACAAATCGCATACTAGTTTGATAAGGAATAGTAATGAACAGTTCAAATTAAATAGCAATGGACATTTCGATTCAACGGATATAAGAATCACGTGACGTTAAAATTATACTTATTTCAAAGTTCAAAAACACTTTACATTAATCGGAAACTAAAAAAACTGTTGATTCTATTGATCGATGTTCGGATATCCTTATGTTGCTAGAAACTTAATTTCGCAGTGATCGTGGGTGAGCGTGATAACACATACAATGTCGACCGACTCGAATAGTTCAAATGATGTTTCTTCAAAAGTCGGATAACATGTTCATACTTACCTCTAGTCCATGTTTGATTTCGATAAGATGACTGCTTATGTGCATACAAATTAGATAATAAGACTAGATTATTTTTGCTATGTTTTAGAGCTATCAAGAGGATGAAATTACAACACAAAATTCTTTAAATAGCTGAAGATGATTATCTTCAACTCGTCAGCAGCCTCTTTATGGAAACCCAGCCAGCAATTCGAAATCGGATATAGGCATCATGCGCACGTTTTCTCATGTGATGTCGTATTTTATCATATTATCAATAATCATAGTGTAACGTTATTTGTCCGCCACCATTCGGTTATGGATAAGGAATGTTTTTCTATTGTTCCAAACGAAAAAGAACGAATCGTTATTTGATCATAGGCATCATAACAAGTGATATTTGAATATCCAGAAAACGTAGGGTTTACATGTATGCGTCACCTATATTTAAGTGTCATATTTGATTAATGAACTCTGATTTTTACCACACGGGTATGATCCTGTAATGCACCATGCGTTATCGGTGTCTAATCTTAAAGGAGAAAGTGGCATACTTATGCGACGAATAAGTATTCTCCAAGCGCGCACTGCGTCCTCCTACTGTGACCAAATGCTATATATATAATAGAAAACATTTTATATCTCTTTCTAGTATTTCATTTGATTCGGAGTAATTTGTGTATACAAATTAGCCGATCAAAGCAAAATTTACGCTCCATTCAATCAATAAATTCAATCAAGGATAGCCGGTTCCACGCAATAACCATGGGATCGGAGGACGATAATGCGAATATCACAGGAGGCTATTCGGCCGTCAGCACAAACGGAGGAAACGATATTCCCTTAAAAGAAGGCATTCCCAATGGGGACATGGGAAAGCATGCCTCGAACTATTCTGACGATGAACAGTCAAATGACGACTACGAGTTACTCAATCAGCAAGAATTCGACGAGCGATACGACGGTGGGCTTCGGCCAACGAAGGGCCTTGGCGAGACTCTGAGTGACTTGAAAGATGACTGTGAGTGTTCGGGGAAATGCATCAAGAAGAAAGTGACTGGGCTGATTCCGTTTCTGAAGATCCCGCAGTACTACAACATGAAGGAGGATTTCGTCAATGACCTGATCGCGGGGCTCACCGTTGGCATCATGCAGATCCCTATGGGTAAATTACTTAAAAATTATTTAGTATTTGCATATAACAATTAAAACCATTTAACATTTCTACAATTTTAACCAATTATGTTCTGAATAAATGGTTGTATTTGCTTTCAAATGTGCAATCACAAAAGTTCCAGGCCACAGATTATACCTTTTGTTTCAAATAATAAGGATAACAAACGTTAAGTTTGGCCTCATGGGAAGCTTTTTCGTATTTTTTTATATCAAGTCGCGTTTTCCTTTGTAGCATTTTATTTTGCGAAACTCATAAATACGCCTAGCCAAAAATAAAAATGCACTGAGCTGTCTCAGATTACCATTAAAGGACACATTGGATAAAACAGAAAAATATTCGGAATAGTTTCTCATGTGACCAAGCCCTTAATTACAATATAATTTTGATGGTGCTTTTCCCTTTCTTTATGTAAGTTAATGTCGTTCACACGACCCGTTTGCACTGTTGATGTGCAACCTTTGAATTGATGCGCATTTTAAATGTATGTAAATGATCGAACAAAAATCGGATTTCAATAAAAATGACCAATAAGATAACAAAGGAAGCATTTTTCGTATAATTATATTAATTGTATTCAACCAAAAAAGTTGAATGTGTATAATTGAAATAAGTTTTTGTTCAATCATTGAAAGGCTACTTTTTGCGTTTTCTGACAGGTTTTCAGTTTTTGCTTTTCTGCTCTAGAATTTTGAATATATTAATTGCGCACATCGGTGACTGATCGTATCTTTCCCTTGTGACAGTTTTTATTGGCCTTCGAAGTAAAATAAAAACTTATTTTTCGCACTAACAATTGGCAGTTGATATTGAACATAAATTAGTCAATGCTTCTTTCTTTTTAGAGCTCATGTCGTATGGACACATATGACATGCCTTTACGCCATAACATTTCATTTTTACTTAACGTCAACTTAACTTAACATCAATGTTTTGATTTCGCAAAAATGGTAAATAAATTCAACAAAAGATATTTTCTTATATATAAAATAGTCCTCGATTTCATCCGCATAATTTATCTCTGAGTGGAGATGACAGGTCTCGTCAAATGACCTACAACAATGTCCTTGAAATCGAAAATGACATCAGTAATGCGCATATCATTTATGAGACTTAAAGCACTCAACAAATCAAACTGTTTTTGTTTCAACATTTGAAAAACATATATATATAAAGTTATATCATTAATCGTACTTTATTGTACAGCCTTTTATAGTTTCTAGGTTATGAATCGAACCCTTTTCTTTTTGTATATCTTGCTACTGTTTCTGCTACACTTTGCCATCTGTAACGTTTGTATATAAACTGAAAAATAAAACAATGAATGAAACAGGTAAACGGTAGCTTGAGTTTGAAATTATCAACATTCCATTTAAAAATATTATTTTCAAATAAAATTATACTTGAAAAGTTGATGAGCTCATACAGGGATGGAGGACACATTTAATTATTGCTTTATACCATAGACTATGTTTTTTAATGAAATGTTGGTCAATAGGTAGATTCTCTCTATGCCTATTTTATTAAGACCAGGCATGCTGATTGTTTTGTTGAAGGTACGAAAGGCCAAACTCAGTGATTGAGAAAAATTGAAAAACGAAAAGTGTCTGCTTTGCTCCGAGAATCGTCTTCTCTCCAGCTTTAAGTCTATCTACTGATTCATACAAAAAGTACTGAAAAATAGATTTGCCAACCCATATCGATCATGCTCCTGTATACTAATATTGTTTTGATATCACCTTTAGAGCCCTGATAATTTTGATAGAAATATATTCATCAAGTCACCGATTCTTTTGATATGGACCCTTCTAATGTCTTCCGTTCTCCATTTCTAACCATAATTTGTTTTCTTCTTCCCAGGTATGGCGTATGCCACCTTAGCCAACCTCCCGCCCGAGTACGGGCTCTACACATCTGTATGGCCGATTTTCATGTACGCGTTCCTTGGATCATCGCGACATGCCTCAGTAGGTAAGATAAGTAATTTCTCTGTTATAGGTGTAGGTATTGCTTTTGGAAAAATAATAAATATGCATGTATATAAAATAAACATAATAAAGAAAAATAAATAAAAAAAAAACATAATAAAAACCTATGCATTAATTTTTAACTGTTCTAGTTAAACACATTATTTGTCTAGCAATTACAGCGTACTGTATCAATTACTTACAATTATGATTCAAGAGCAAAAATCAAAAATAGGTGATAAAACATGAGGTGAAATGTTCGAGTGGTATATTTCCATAATCATAAAACGTTTCATCAGTATAGTTCCTACATGTATGTTGTTTTAACCTTGCGATAAAACTTTATTATTTACATTAATTCATAAGAAAGAAAAATAAAAAAATGTTGCCAGGTTTAAGAACCGATGCAATAGTTAACAATCGCCATTAATCATCTATTATTTATCATGCAAAATATTTGTTTAAAAAACATATTTACATACGATACATAATATCATAAAGCATGTTTATACCTTTATTTTATCGGTTAATTATGTGTTTTTGTTTTTATAGTTTAAAATATTTACAGTCATTCACTTGCCTACATAGCAAAATATTCACGTATTTTATTTGTCTTTAAAAATACGCATGAATATAGTTTAAGATGATTCAATATACATATGAGAGTCCATTGATCATTTTTCTTTGACATTCAGAGATACCAATTCACTTAAACATTATCTCGGTGCATCATGCACTTACCCACTCAAGATGGGTTTTATCTCATGATTGGAAATTCTAAAGTACATGTATGTGCCTTGAAAATCGGTATGGAAAAAAATACACTATTCTGCGCGTTATCTTTATAGTTTTAAAAACGCAAATTGTACAAAAAAGGTTTGTAGACTATGAACAAGGGAAAATCCTTACCAACCCACGTCCACCCCTTACATTGAAAATCTATCTTAAAATGTGGTTTGACCACTTCTGGCTCAAAGAGATGCATGGTTATGCTTCATACATTATTTTAGATAACATATATTTGTTCGATATTGTATCTGTAATATCAAACATTTGTCGAAGTTTCAATTCTAACCATGAACGCCTTTCCCTTTGAAAATCGCGTGAGGTGCATATAAAGGTTCGTATTGTGTTTTCCGATGCCATTAGCTCCAAAAACCATAAGAAAGTTAAGCTTTTTTAATAACCAGAAACTAATAAAGAATTCCTTTATCTTCCAGGTACCTTCGCGGTGATCAGTCTAATGGTGGGCTCTACCGTGGACCGCTTCGACTGCGAGGGTCAATTCGGCAACCCGCAACCGGAATCCACTACCATGGAAACGTACACGGGGGCTGGCAACTGGACGGAGAACATGACGACCATAGCAACGGTGGGGAGTGCGCCCAAGGAGTCCAATGAGGTGACGATGTGCAAAGTGGGAGTGGCGCTGGCTGTGACGTTCATGGGAGGCATATTCCAGGTATGGTGAATTCATAATATTGGGATGTATGCTACAAAACGTGGAGCAACATGGAAATAGTACATATTGGTGTTACTTCCAATATGATGAAGGAATAACTATATAACTATTGCCCACTACAATAATTAATTTATCCCTAATTTATCCATATCGTTACCTTTACCGCCTGGCGTTTCGATTGACGTTGCCTGCCATGGATCACCATCTTCTCCATATCTATTTATCAAAATCGCTAGTGGTCCAGATTTGCCACATAGTGGCCTTTGTGGTGATGTCGTTTTAAACACATGGCACAATATGCTTCACTGGCATTTCACATTTTAAATCTATTTTGTTTGTATTTTAAGTATTAAAAATATAATTATGACTGATATATTATGACTATTTAAACGTTGTTCCGATCCTTGTATCACTGTCACACGATTTATGGTAATAATATGTTTAAATTGTGCTGAACATGCTATCATAATTTCAGTTGCTCATGGGCATCGCTCGCCTTGGTTTCGTCACCATTTACCTGTCGGAATCCATGACTCGGGGTTTCACCACAGGCTGCTCAATTCACGTGTTTTCTAGTCAAGTCAAGAGTATTTTTGGTGTTCCGGTCGGCAGTTACTATGGCCCTGGAAAACTCATCTATGTGAGTTACCATCTTATAAAAAAAGACATATTTTACCTAAATAGCGGCATTATTATATCTTTAATTGGTGCAACAATCAGATATAAGCAAATAAAGAAAATGAGCTATATCGTTTTCTTGTGATATACATATTATAGAATCATATAATGCATTTAAGTAATAAAATAAACATAAATTGACGTATCAAATTTACAAGACATACAATATTTACAGTAAACTGACTGAAAATTGATATGCTTTTATCACAATTTAAAATTTTAGCTTTACCGTGACATCATCACGAACATCACCCAAACGAACATCCCCACTTTGGTCACAAGTATCATTTGCATCGTCATCCTCTACTGCACCAAAGAGTACATCAACCCTCACGTCAAGAAGAGGATCAAGGCGCCCATCCCCATCGATCTTATCGTTGTGAGTGGCGAAAGGGTGCTTTGCATTAAGAACACCATATCATTATAGATAATGAGATAAAAACTTTTTACAGATGATATTTATGCATTGCCACCTGGTAATAGCGAACTTCAAGCAAAGATCAACGTATTATTCGGTGTTCGATTGTAATTAGTGGATTTCTATCACATTTTCAAAACTCTTATAAAATCACATGAAAGACACATTCTTTTAAATATCTTAGTTGATAGAATATTTTTTTTCTGAGATTTATGACTCACTAAAAAATCTATTAATTTACATATTATGTATTTTTGTAGGTCATCTTAGGAACCATAATTTCCACCATCTTTGACTTTGAGGATCTATTCGGAATGAAGATTGTTGGCTATATCCCAACTGGGTAACTATTTAGATGATATACAATGTTATGAACTTATTTAATGCTCGGCCTATCTTAAAACCAATTTTAATCGGACATTTGAGAAATGTAACTTATTATTGATGCTAAATATTAAATTAAATTATTCACACATTTATTATCATTTCATTAATAAGCATCGAAAGCAACCCAGTCCATAAAACGGTACAACAATGACTGTTTATCAATAACTGTTGATTTCATACAGTTTTCCCGCTCCCGTCTTTCCAAACCCGAAAACCATGGTCGAAGTCATTGGCGACGGCCTGGCTGTTGCTATCGTTGCATTTGCCATTTCGGTCTCCATGGCAGCTATATTTGCCAAGCGACACAACTATGAATATGATTCCAATCAGGTAACGACATCCCATAAATGCTTTTCAATTTTTGGTATTTTAATCTATATGATATATGAATAGCGTTTCTCGGTACATGAAGGGCCAATTTGACTTATCACCTTACTATGTTCGAATATAGTTCAATTACTGGCCTATATCATCCTACAAGTCATCATCATCTATATCATCTTATCGTATCATATCAATGCCTCTAATTTTTAAATTTACAAAACGTTTAACTTTTTTTTCAAATTGTCTTTCCTAAACAGGAATTGATAGCCCATGGTGCCACCAATCTAGTTTGCGCATGCCTCAATTGCTACATGGAGTGCGTCTCGTTATCGAGGAGTGTCGTGTGCGAGGCTCTTGGCTGCAAATCGCAAATCAACTCGCTCTGGTCCGGGTCGCTCATGTTGCTCGTCATTGTGTTCATAGCTTCATACTTTCAGGCGCTTCCAAATGTGAGTTTAAATTATTTTGTGATTTGGTTTTTCCATTTTGGCAGCTAGGCGATTCCCTTGCTAAATATATCACTCGATATCATTTTGAAAATTGGTGAGATTAATATATGTTTCATAAATCCGGTTCATGAAAAGAAGTTTACCACTTTCAAATGTATATTATTGATGTTGCAGTGTATCCTGGCTGCTGTGGTCGTAGTGGCCCTTAAAGGCATGTTTATGCAGTTTAAAGATTTGCCGCGTTATTGGAGGGTCAACAAAGGGGATTTCGTGAGTAAAATAATCCAATTATGCTCTTGAATAACAAAATCTTAAAGCGTTAAATTTAAGGTTAATTTAGAATAGCAATCCTCAATAGTATGGTTTAAAGATATGTTCGCGCGTGTACGCAAGTAGGTAAACCACTAATTTATGAGGGTAAAGGAAAAATCAAATATTTGAGGAAATAGCAGTTATTCGATATATCTATCATATATTCCTGATATTCCTAATTTCTACTTACTCACCCAAAAATCTATCCTAATCATATACCACTTTTAGGCGGTGTGGATGGTGGCGTTCGTGGCGGTCGTGCTCCTCGATGTGTCTCTCGGCCTCGTCGTCGGAATCACTTTCTCCATCTTGACCGTGGTTGGAAACACACAGAGGTACTTGTAAAACAGCCTATGTCTTTTTAAAAATTTTGTAGCTACCAATTGTCCATGCTGCTATGTTTTAGTCTATATTAAGAGTATGTTAACACATTATTATACATTATGCAATCGTAAGCTATCGTAAGCTATCATAAGCAATAGTTTATAAGTTAGCATTCGTTTATTCGTAAGCAATCGTAAGCTATCGTAAGCAATCGTAAGCAATTGTTTATTCGTAAGCAATGATTTATTCGTAAGCAATCGCTTATTCGTATTCGCTTATTCGTTTATGTGTATTGGTTTATTCGTATATTCATATTCGTTAATTCGTTTCAGTTGTCAAATTGGAAGTGGCTTTAACTGTATGTACACGTTATACCAATGGTTAACTCACATTTCTAATTCCAAATTCAATCAAATACTTATCATAACCTATATAATAAATTATATTTTTTCAGACCATATTCGGCAATTATTGGACAAGTGGATGACACAGATATCTATAAAGATGTCGGAGTTTATTCATCGGTACGAATTACATTTCAATCCGGAAACTATACTAACCATGAAATAGCATATAATTTTCAAATGTATACCGGCCAATTATCATCGCATGGAATTAAAACAAAACATATGAATGACTTATGTGATTTTATTCCGTTTATCTTCTGATCTGGATGCTAAACGCGAAAGACTCACTTATCTCAGTATGCTATCTCGAAAAGTTCATTTCAATTTTAGTAAGCCATGTTCTTAACAATTTTTCTATTTCAGGCCCGTGAATTCGACGGTATCAAAATGTTCCGATTCGATGGCTCCGTATATTTTGCCAGCACACAATATTTCATTGATTCAATATTCGAGAAAACAGACTGTGATGCCAGAAAGTGAGTACAAGCATTTTATGTACCAAACTATACCTACAATACTGTTGATAAAAGTAATTTTATAGTATTTTGCTCTGGAAAGCATAAACAAGTTTAAACTAAATCCTTATCCATGTTTGCTTATTCATACAGAATAAAGATTCAAAGAGGAAAACTTGAAAGAAAACTCAAGAAGCAGGTACATAAAAAAAAGGTTTTCTTTATATTGCTGATGTTTAACATAACCTACAATTTAATTTTTAACCTAGATGAAGTCGGTTTGTATAAAGCTGAAGCTGTATGACACAAAATACATTGACATTGAATTGTCTATGATAATTTTGAGATAAATCCTAAATTATATTCACCTTTTGATGTCCTACCAAAACACATTATAATACCATAAACATTTTTCATGCACCAAAGGGTCGATCTGGCGACTACGACCTTGAGAACCCGGCCCGAGCGGGCATTCCGATGCCTCGCATTCATCACTTGATCGTCGATTGCACCACAATGGGATACCTCGACGACGCGGGCGTACAATGCATAAGACAGGTATGAATTTGTCAAATTGTTCTTAATTTGATCCTAATTTATGTTATTTTTACCAACTACTTACTTTCAAAGAACGTTCATAAGTAAAGTGTTCTTAATTGCTTTTAGCTAGCTATACCATAAAAAGTATCAAAGTGTCATGTTTTCTCCATGTTTCCAGGTTTGCACAGATTTTAAGGATGTTGGCGTTACTGTGTTCTTGGCGGGATGTAAAGGTAAACTTCAAGTTCTCAAAGAATATCGAATGAGATCTACTTTATTCAAACCCTGAAATTACCAATATATTAGTTGAAGATGTGAATTATACTTGTAGAACCTCACAACACAAAATATGACGCCGCATGCATATATTGCATTTTCCGTTGATTATTCATCTTCTCGATTAAAATCCATTTTGCATAAGCATATCACCGTTTTTCATTTTTCATATAGCTGGAGTTCGTGAAATGTTGGATCGAGCCGGCTTCCATGACAAATTCGGGAAAGAGTTATTGTTTCCCACTGTACACAATGCTGTGATCGCAGCCAGAAGGTCACCTCAAGCCGACAAGAAGGTAACCATAACAATATTTAATGCTCTAATGATGTAGGTAAATGACATGGTACCGCTGTAGTTTTGATAAAGTGAATTCTTTGTCATTTGCTGTTAATGATGTTTTATGATTGACATCATTGATTTTTTAAAATAAATGCTAGCATTATGTAATATACACAATATTTTTTTTTTCGATTTATAAACATATATTTGTCTTTATTAACTTACAATAATCTATTTTTTTTTCAGGAATCTGAAAACGAGCTCTCTAAAACAATCGTCACATAGTGCCAATGATTCAGAAAACAATTGCATCAAAGTTATATTGATGAGCTTGAAATAGACATTTTTATGAAAAGCTCTATTATTTAGGAAATTATTCAAAAAAATTATTTGTGATTTAAAATATATATTAAAATATATGTTTGTGATTTAAACATATATTAGAGACTTTATATTAAGCAATGATACAAACGAATATAATCAAATGAGTTATTACACATAGTGTCATTAAAGGCATACATTCCATTATATTCGTTTTTTTATTATCAAATCCATTGCTTCTGTATCATTCATATATACATATAATATGATATATACATTAATTATGCTCATGCATAAATAGTCAATGATTGAAAGGCTATCGAATCAAATAATCAAATCAAGCGACATCATACTTATGTTACTTGTAAACGAATTCATTCATGACAGAGAATGTAATAAAATATAATTTTATAATTATTTTGTTTTATTTGAAAAAAAACTCTTAAAAGACCAATGTCAGGCCGTTAGTGAATGTTGTATCTAATAAAGGAGCGTGTACGCAAACAAAGCCAGAAAATATTGCAAAACGCCTGCATTTTTGTGTGGACATATATCCAAACCTGATTTTATGCTTTGACATAAGTTTTGTGTTTAATAATAGAATACACTCGGTTTTGGAAAATTTCAAAAATAAAATGTCCTATATTTACCAGCATTTTAATATGACACAGTAATTTGTGGCGGGTGAATCCGAACAGTGATTATTTTTGCTTATATAAAACACATTTTAGTGGTCTTTACTCACGATTGCTCTCGACAACTTATGAATATTCGGGGATTAAAATCTATTACGAAATAAAATTGGAAAGTATCGCGTTATTTATGAAATCTCGCTCAAACGAGATATCGAAATGCAAATTCCATACAAAGTTTGTATTTGGTCTCGTGAAATCACGTGACTACGGCAAGTTATGTGTGATTGAAAATACTAGGAGAACCATGGTGAATCCAGAAATTATGAATAACTTTAATTCAACGTTATAGCAACTGTTCTTTTCGCTACTAGATTTCGATTTGAGTATTGTGTCCGGATTTACCCGAAAAGTGTCCGGATTTACCCGCTCCCTACATTTATCGCATAGGTAACACCGAAGCAAAAATGCACGTTTGGCATTAAAAAACTCGTGCTGCAATTAATATAATTGAATAAAAGATATGATATATTTGTAAGAATATTTTGTTAAAAGGAATAGAATCAAAAACAGTATTATCACAAATCTTACTTATGTGAGTCAAAACAGCGGTTCGATCGAATAACCAAACCAGTACCAAAGCGTCAAAACCATATATCTACAAGTCATTCTAGATAAATAAAATGCAAAAAAGTGCAGTGAACAAAACAATCGCAGATAATAAAATATATTTCACAAGAATTCGTTTGACATGAAATGTATTAACACCAGATAAATCATTACCGACAATAAATTAACTTTGAATTTTAGTGATAATGAAGACCTAGACGAGGCGTTGAAAGTGATACGGGAGGGATCGAGCTACGGTCAAGTGAGCAAGACCAAAATACCAAAGGGCACACTATTGTCTAAAATTAAAATTGATGGAAACACCGATAACAGATTCCTCACGTCGGGACCGGCAAAAATGGTCTCTTGGCTACATTGACCTCAAATTATATTGACAGTTATATTTATTTAAATCATGCAAAACACATTGAATCGTTTATAGGTCAAGAGAGACAAGAAGTCATCTTTCGATATAATTTTGGCGCACACGAGACATATGTGCACGTACAATTTTGGACTTAGAGAGGGATTCAGATATACAACATTCAAGCTAAGACATACAATATCTAACAGTCGATGGGTAAGATTTTCGGTCATCTGAAGGGTAATTTCAATTTGCATAGGCATATAATTTTGCTCATCCCTCAACGTGTTTTAGCAAAATCGAAATTGCCCAAAATATTAAGGTTTGAAACGCGTGACATTAGTCAGATGATGATAAAGATTGCCTTTGTAAAACCCGGAATTTGTCTGCCGAAGCTATAACCAAGAATACCCTGGTCGGTAACATGCTACGCCATCGGGATAAAGTGAGAGCCAAAGCGAACCGATTGGGGCCAAAAACTCGCTTAAAATGTATGTTGAGTCGGTAAAAGAGAACACATATTCTTTTAAAGTTAATCTTTTCAAAACATTTCAAAACTGCAGGTGTACAGACCGAATCCATTAAGCCATTACCCTGTCCAGCGTGTATAATTTCTTTTCATATTCCAAATACTAGATACCAATTGTGAATAGGCACATGAAATACAATTGCATCGATTGTATAAACAATTAGGTTTCCCTTCACCCCGCCGTGCAAGCCAGTCTCTTAGATCTCGAATTTTCAACAGATTTACTGACTGACGAGTGCAGTGTTCATTCAAGCCGAGGTTCTAGTCGTACTCAAATCAAACGAGACTTTTCCAAAGGTCGTTGCTTGACAGTAGATATTTGCGGTTGGCGAAAATAAAGCAAGATGATCAAGGAAGAGAATGAGCAAGACAACAGAAAAACATACCAAAGTGCCGCGGACAAAGTGGTGTATAAATATCTCAAAATATCTCAAATTCGTCTATGTTAAGACCCCCGTAATTTCGAAAATTTTTGGTCGATCAAATTAAAACCTCAACGTTGAACATTTGCAATATTTATTCTTTCACTGTATGAAGTTGCAGATACCTAGGACAAAGGCTTCATCACAAAGTGCCGCGGACAAAGTGTTGTATAAATATCCCAAAAATCTCAAATTCGTCAAAGTTCAGACCCGCCTAATTTCGACAATTTTTGGTCGATCAAACTGAAACCTCGATGAATGAAGTTTCAGATGTATGAAGTTTCAGAAACCTAGGACAAAGGCTTCATACCAAAGTGCCGCGGACAAACTAGTGCACCTCAAATGTTAACAGACGGACGGACAGACGGACAGACGGACTGGGGGATAGCAATAGCCCTCAGCCAAATTAATTGGATGGGGGCTAAAAACGAAAAATATTATCGAGATGCAGAAAATGAAAAGCAAAATTGGAGACCGAGCGAAAAAAGGAGAACGAGAAATAAAGAATTGAAAAGATTTAAGAAATCACAACCATTCGACTATAACGAAATGTCAAATTTGTTTCAATTGTTCCAACAGGATACGAAGAGCTGATACAGTGAAATGTGCTCAATGCAACATGAGATTTCACAAGCTCTGTATAGAAGAACCTTCATTCGTAATAATTATTTGGCCTTTGTGTCAATTTGTATCACACGAGTAGATTGAAATGATAAAGCAGTTTCGTTGAAACGAATTATGTTGAGACGGATTTTTTTTTCAAAAAAGAAAAGAATAATCACATTATAGATCGTTTTACTGTATTTTAGAGTGTAACTCGTCAAGCATTCAAAACTAGTATTATAATGAAATCATCGTGAAATTATACACATTTTCATCGATTGAATATTAGGACCAATAAATAACATTCATTGGTTATGCTTATGGCGGCCTTGTTCCATAGAAAGTAGGTGGGCATTATGAATTCAATCATTATCGTTTGGATCTAATATAATGAAATAAAAGACAAGAGACGATGTCGATATTCTCATAAAACATCTATATCTGTGGTGCAGAACGTTAATGAAATTATAATCGGAACATACACCTGCTATTTCAAAGCATACAAGTAAAAAACAATAACGAATTTCTTCTAAAATAATGGAATCTTAACCTGCCAGTCCCGTGACAAATAGTATGAAGCCATCATACTCACTTCTTTGTATCTAAAAATAGAAAGACATGGCCAATATGAGGTAGAATCTAAGCATGATTAAATGTTTTATGTTTGAAAAACGAAAAGATTAGTCTAATGATAGTGTATATAATGTACTCATATAAGTTATATATCAAACCTAAGTTAATTTAATTTTAAATGTTAGTGGCTAAGAATTTTCAGAGTATATTTTACCCGAAATACCGCGGCATAATCACAATATTTTGTTGGAAAGGGGAGGTTGCATGTTTACAAAAATAAGAATGGTCATTTTCAGTGTCGCATTTAATACATCTTACTATTCAATTTAGAAATATCTCACAGTAGGAAAATGCAGAGAAATATTATCGTTTAATTTCGATTTAAGGCTTAGCAATAATGCATATCGATTTAACAGTGATAGACTTTTTACTTTGATGTTTAATAGTACTCTATAGTATAAGTATAACCATAAAGTAAAACTTATTTATTTATTTTAAGATTGAAACAAACTTTCGTTTTGTTGAGGAGATTCGCAGGATGTAAGAATGGCAATAGTAAAGATATTTATTCAAAGGTTCTATTGATATATCGAGGCTTATAGTGCGGACAAATTAATGTGACCCTTTTGGTTTCCCCCCATATCTCCATTCCTATCCCTCTATCCCTCACAAAAGTGTGATTTTAGTACATTATTCAAATGAAAAGATGTGCTATTTTCTGGTATATTTATCATGGAAATTGAAGGAAAAATAAAGGAGAATTCATTGAATGAATCAATCCTTCTTTTAAACATTGACATTTCTTGGAGAGATCATTTGGTGCCGTTGCAATCATACACTGACACGCTGCCCAAGCCCATGTTGCTTAACGAGTATTTGGAAATCTATACGTTTATAATGTAATAGACTTCCCGTGAAATCAACAATTCACATGATATTTGTGTGTGTGTTGTTTGTAAATTTTCATACACAGTCTAGCTCTCGCATATTAAGCCTTTCATTGTAGAATCTCTGTAGACTTGCGTTAAGTTGTTTAGAAGTAGAATTTAACATTTGAAATTCAACATGGATAAAAAACGATCATCTCTCTTGTGAAGTAAAAAATCATTTATATACAGTTTATAGATATTTTTAAAGTCTAGAAAAATTCCCATTGACAAATGTAGAAAAATGTTAAAATATCTTTAAAATATCAATCAGTACATTTACACGAATAATAAGAAAGGACAAAGCTTGTCAAGGGCCTCGTCGAAAAAAAAACAAACCCGTAAAGAAAAGTTTGATGCGTTTTCAAAAATACGTTATAAAGAGGGCTCTTTATGAATTCTTTGAACGAAATGAAACTGTAACATCGAAACGATTACGAATATTACTAGCAGAAAAACACTATATTGCAATTCAAAGGCAACTCTATTAACAATTATTGATAAGCTAGGATTTAAATATAAGAAACGCGGTAGCGACCGCGAGGTAATTTGTGAATGTCGTGACCTTGTCAAAGCCCGGGCAAACTTAACTATCTCCATTCGATTAAAGCAAACAGCAAGGGTACACTACATGGTTGTTTATACCGACGAGACATGGGTAAAATTAATGCCAGACGACAGATAAGTCTAAAAGGTGTGGTTATTTTGTTTGATTTGGTGTTCAGAAGAGCTCGAGTATTGTTTTCAGGTACCAAGTATATTCCGTTTTAAAAAGGGAACCCGGCGCACAAACTATAGTCAATTTTCATGGTAGGTCAAATTAATTTGCCCGTAGTTTAGGTATTTCGCATTGCGATGCTGTCATAAAAAGTGTATTTTTATGGATACAATGAGTCAGATGCATCTAGAAATCCTGTATTTCTACGACAAGGTTGTAAAAATCCCATGGAATATCCACTGTATTTCCAAGGTTCATCGGATGTAAAAAAACCCAAAGATTTTGTCACGAAGAACCTACATTGTTTATGATTTCACCGCAAATTAACGCTTTTGAATGATTTTTTTATTTCGATTAACTTTTTGCTTTCTATTTTATTGAATTTATCAACATTTTGAAGACGTTAGTAAAATTACTCAGTGAACAATTTTAAGTTCCAAAAATAATATGATATTTAAAATCATATCACTGGTGGCTTTATTGAAATCACATGGACGCATGTTTTGCTATCATTTAGACGTGTCTTATCATTAAGTTAATTAAATACTATCAATATTTTAAACCAACAAGAAGAATTTAAGTGATTTAGAATATCATAAAATTGACCACATGTATATGTTTGCAACGCTTCCCAGTTAATGATCTAGAAGCCGATCACATATATGGTAATCAAAATATCTTTATTTTTAGGGGGGTGAGACTGGAAGATAATGTCAGGTAAAGCGGAAGCAAATAAGGGACTGTGGTACGGTTGGCTAATAAAATAATTAACAAGATCACAGTGACCATAAATGTGCTATAGTTCGCGCTTAAGATGTTTCTCTTTCCTTCAACTACGCGTGTAAATCAATGAAGACCTCTCGATCTCAATAGAACCACAGGATTAAGTCGGTTATCGGACTCGCGCTGTATGTGATAAAAATATCACATACAACGCTCGCCCCATCCGATAACCTATTCTCATTGTACTTTCGGTTTAAACTAAAAGCGCAGTGGCGTTTGGTGTTTTTGAGATGTTTATTTTCTTTTATACTGTCAACCAAGCACGTGTCGCATTATTTTGCTCAGACAGATTCCTCCCTATTCACAACATTTCTACACCGATCATTTGAAAATGTGAAAAAAAATTATGGATTCCATAAACGTAGGGGACAGAGTGCTTCTAAAAGAATATGGGGCATGTACTATGACTCCAACTCTTTTTGTTATGGCCGCTCCATAAAAATGAAGACATGTGTTATGCTTAATCGCTGTAAGATCACTGAATCAATAGTTGTAAATAAAGGAAGTCAAATAATAGTTGTGACGTCTTTGATTATATCGATAATCCTACACTAACAGTGTTCAAGATATTGATCCGAGTATGTACATATATTAAAGAAGATTGTAGTCAGGTCTCTTAGGGCATAAAAAAGGCTCCCGTGTGCACTGTATGTTAATTTTTCAAACTATGCATTTTCTGAAAGCTAAATATGTTGGCATCTCAAAAATCAATGTTGGCATTTTTTATTTTAAGGTTTTAATATAAAAAATTACGAAGGCCCATAAGTGGGGTGTTTATGTTAATGTGGTATTTTTTCACAAAACATTTTGAATTATGTACAGTTTTGAGTAAATTAAGTTAATATCGTTTTATTCTAGTTAAACCAAATAATTTTATTATACTTTTTAAAATATTGACCCAAATTTTATTAAGAAGGCCAAAATGGTCCATGTTTTGATAAATTGTAAAGATGGTTTGGCATATTGCAAAATTATGAATATATATTGGCTAAAGAAATCTTGTTATTTTTTCAAACATCTTTATCAATAAATGTCTGTCTCGATACTTGATTATGGCAGTGATATCATATTTTAAATTATTTTTTTATAGAGAAATTCCTGAAGTAGCAGAGTGAATCGCTATTTAGTCGGTAAAAGACTCGTTGTAATTTGCTTCATTGATCGACCAAATATTTTATACTTAGTCCTCAAAGCCCCCGTTCTTCCACACGACTATGTTACATTCTTTAACATAAATATTAATGGATTAATAAAAGCCATTTAAAAGAATAATCTCTTCTTATCACATCTTTCTAACAACGTTTTCCTCACAATGTCTTTCTCACAACGTATTTTGCACCACATATTTCTCAAAACGTTTTTCTCGCAACGTGGTGTTCACATTATTTCCCTAACATATTCGTACACAACGTCACGATGTACACGCAATCTTTCTCTATGTTTTATGCTCAGACCGCCGTACAAATACCCAAAAAATATCTGCAATTCGTCTAAGTCTAGACCCCAGTAATTTCAACATTTGTTGGTCGATCAAACTGAAACCTCAACGTTGCACATTTGCAATATAAATTCATTCGCTGTGTGAAGTTTTAGAACCTTAGAACAAAGACTTCATACCAAAGTGCCACGGACAAACTACTGCATGTCAAATGTTAACAGACGGACGGACGTAATGGGGGATAGCGATAGCCCTCAGTCAAATTGGTTGGCTGAGGGCTAGAAAAGCAGTTATTGACACAATTTTTCAACGAGTTGGCTTTTCCACTAACAATTTGTCATTTTGCATATTACGATGGACCATAAGTTAAGTTTGCATAATATTATTCTTATGTTTTCTCGACTATTTATCTCATTACGGCTACCAACTTTGGATAATAGCTATATAAAGGCTGCATCACTGGTAATTACAAATGCTGGATTCGTTAAGATTATACTATAATTTTTGACCAGCGGTCATGAACTTCCATCTAATGTTGCCTTGGGCAGTACGCGTCTGGCTTTAACGAATGTGAGACACATGCATTACGTGATATTGTCACTCTCTTGTAATCTTTGTCCCATTTTTCCGGCCTTTCCCTTGACAACACACTTTAACAGATATCTTTACATCGAAATTGGGTCTCACTATATGCCCTAAAGATGATGGCTTTCTCTTCTGTCCTGTATAAAACAGTGACTTTTAGGTACCCGAGATACGAATATGTGATAAGCAATGTCCAGCTTTGTTCGTAGCATGTGCCTCAGTGTCCACGGTTTGAATGCTTCCAAGGCTGTTGTGGTATTTATATATGGTCCATGTCTAACCATACATCAATGTTGACATTGTATAGCATTCGAACTATTCGAAAATTAAGGATTCTGAGAAATGTCAATTTTGGAAAGGAAAAAGCCACTCTATTGCATTGTTTATGGGAATGTCCAAAATTAAAGGACTGGCTTGAAAACTGTTTATTATATGTATCGAATGAAGATGAGTCGTACGAAATTAATAGCAAGATTGAATATTTGTTGGGAAGTAATAATGCACCTTTAAATCATATACTTCTTTTTACTAAGTTTGTTATATGAAAAACCAGATTCTATAGTGAAGAATTTAATATTTGTTCATACAAAAGTAATCTCAAATATAGGATTTTACAGGAAAAGAGATGCTTAAGTCATACTTAGTTTGTTAAGAAATGGTCAAATTTCAAACATTTATATGAGTAGGTAATGTTGTTAGTGTAATATGTATTCAGCAATATGAGACTATAATTATCATTGTATATTGAATCTGCAGTATATTGTATTGTATTGTCGTGTCCTGTATTTTGTTTTGTAATGTAAGCTGTATTTGTATTGTTAATAAAAATGCCAATAAAAACTTCCAAAAACAAAAAAAAGCATTCGAACTAAGTCTTGCTGATATAGAGCTCTAAGGATTCGTCATTCACAAATACATTTTTCATGATGCCGTCCTCGGGATTTATACTCCTCTGCAGCTCTCCTCTTCACCTTTTTTCAGTTAACAGTACTCAACTCTCCAAAGTACACAAATGTGTTGACTTTTTCAGCCTCCTGACCATCTGATTATTTCTTCTGTCTGCTTACTACCATGGTCTGTACTTGTATGTTCATTCAGTACTTTATGTCTCTATATATAAGCTCCGTGAATAGGTTAAAAAAAAGATGAGAAAAATTACACATCTCTGCTTCATGTTTAAATGGATTTCAATCACTTTTGAGTTTTCTTGGCCGGTGCGAACTTATGCCGCCTGCTCCAAATAAAGCCTACCTTTCCGTCCTTTCTCTCAATTCCAGCTAACTTAAGATTTTGTGATTGAATCTGTCCAATGCCTTTTCATAGTCTATCCCTCGTTTATTGTTCTCAGATAAAATATTGATTATCTTGTACCCTTTTCCTCTCAGAATACGCTTTTATTATCTTTCTTTTCACATTTATTAGGGGCGTTGTTACGGTGCCGATTTATCTTCATTAAAATTTTTGGAAAGTGGCACATCATACTTTATTTTTCGAAAGTCAGTTCATTTTTCGGCGCCTTGGCTACAGGGATGAGTGTTGACTTTTTCGGTCCACAGGAATATATATATCCATTGTCGCTGATATTTTATCGTCTTGGTTGTGACATGAGAAAAGCTCTGGATTACGTCACAAAGTTTAAACAAAAACAAGTTATTTCACATGCAGCAACATTAAGTTAAGACAATTTTAATTACTTTAACAAAAACATTGACATTCTCTCAATCCATCGAGTTTTTAACACCTTGATAGAACAGACAAGCCAATGTGAAAATGCAAATGTTAAACCTTACAAACGTTAGAAATATATTTTATGAACTTTTTAATGGAAATGTTAATTTGCGGCCACCGTCAATTTGCAAAATATATTTACAATATTTCCATTTAAGTGTTTCTTTATTGTCTAAAGGCAATACCTTAGCATGAAGTAAAATTCTACCAATAGATTTCCGTTTGAAGCACAATAAGAAAAAAGTCATACATGCTCTAATCGGCCATCATAATATGACATGCCATCATAATATGAATTGAATGTCATAAATACCAAGAGTAGTGTTGATATAAATAATGTTATGTCTAATCTTGTTATTTGAAGCGTATATATACAACTTCGCAACAAATCGCCATTGCGCAACATATAATAACAAATTGGACAATATTGTGAAATCTCAAATCGGCCGTCGTAATTTTAGGTAAAGTCATGATATGCCAATATAATCAAAATATTTCTATTTAAGTATTTTTCAATATCTAAAGGCATTACTTAGGCATCAAATGAAACCCAACCAATAAATGCTATGTTAAACAAATAAAGAAAAATATTCAATAAAACAGCACTTATCGGCCATCATAATATGAATAAATTGCAATTAATATTAATATTTTTTTATTTGAATAATTTTGTATTTAATCTTGTTATTTTGAACCCAATATACATTGAGAACTTCGCAAATAATCGTTCTTATGCAATAAGCATATACTAGACCATACAATGAAGACCCTAATCGGCCATCGTATTTTTTTTATAAAAATCGTAAAAAATATATAAAAAATGCCAAAATTGTTTTTCGAACTCAGCATCTAAAAGTCATTTAGAAAATGTATGTTTACAAGATTTAACATGCATTGGACACGGATCGACCTAAGAGACCGGACTATTTATTAAAAGGGCTGGCGGACAGACAGACTTTTCCGTGTGTGTTCAATGTATTTTTCCCAATGGTTAGTCCCTCGTGGCTATATTTTGCTATATACTAAAATATCTTAAATTTATACTGATGTGAACACTGACATACTACTAAAAGAAATCCATTTAATGATTTGAAAGCGTTTATTACAGCTCTAAACCTGAATATATAATATTCTAGGTAAATTACAAACAAAAAATAGAATTTCATACATCACCGGAGTAATACAATCAAAAATATTAATACAAATATCGTATACAAATACACATACGCAACTATACTATATCGATTGAAATAACATACAAACTATTACAAATACAATAATAAGATACAAATTATCATACAAATGATACAATTTCATAACGTGGTTTCGTTCTGCAAAGGACTGTGTTTAGCCAAGGATTAACTGGATAGGAGACAAGTATAAAGTAACTTGCAGAATTTCTGTATATTTGAAAAAAAAAACACAAATCGACAAAATTCAAAGTTGTCATATGATTTTCAAAGGCATTATTAAATTAATGTAATATTTTGATGAAGTATTTTTTATCTTCATTTAAGATCGAAATTTCACTTACATATCTAATACACACCTACATAAATAAATCATTTTTCAATATATTCTATACAAATTATCAATTCCAGTCAATATTACCGAATCAATTACTAACTTCGGGGTCTGCATACTGTATAACATCTTGATACCCAGCACTTTTCTTATTACAACAACACCTCCCCGAGTTGCCATAGAGATGGCTCACAAGGCGCGCCCAAAACAGATTTCGCTCGTCGGAATCCTCTCGCTCGATCTTACTCGTTTCGTCTCGTTCTTCTGCGTCTTTCCATTCGAGACAGTTGATGTTTTGAACGATGTCCCTGGCCGTTTCATGTGTTAATAGATCACGGGTATGGCCTCCAAGGATTATTACCGCTAGTCGCCGGTCTCGTTGTAATGCGATCCGTTTTGAATGTGTCATCTCAAAGTCACAATATTCGCTTTCTAGAAACTTCTTCGTCATGACAATGATAAATTCTCTACTGTTTCCCATTCCGGCCAACAGTTCCTCGTTTATACTTCGCCCAGGCAATATGTCACGGTAATGAATGAATAGCTTGAAACCGTATTTGTCTTCAAGGGTTTTCAAAAGAACTTCATGAACCCACAAACGATCATCGGCACTGTACGATACGAACGCATCATATTGGAAGCGGCCTTCAATGGGCTCATATATCCCGGACCCTCTTGTTCTTTCGATCCATTTTTGTATGGCGAACAATTTGTATTCGATCTTGTACCTTTGCTTGTACACGCAACCTAATAGTGTTATTAACATAACGAACCCAAGTGAGATCGAAATCCCTGTGACAATAGGAATTATATTGTAGCAGTCATTCTGTAGGTCCTGTACATTGACGTTTCTTAGATTTCTCGTTCCTTTGGTACCAGTGCACAAAAGTGAATTGACATCCTTGATATGAGTTATCCTATCATTGTTGACCCATTTTACAAAGGACATTGCCAGATCGGAGCATCCACATGATAGTGGATTGTTCGAGATATCCAAGGTGATATTGTTCTTTCTTGATAAATCATCCAATTCCTGTGCGAACTCTTTGTTGATACCAAACATATCGTTGGAACTAAGGTCAATCAAATCCAAACCTGTAGCACCTTTAAGGCTTACAAAAAGCGAGGAATTAAAGTTATTTCCTGATAGGTTGAGCTCCCTTAGGTGTGCACAATTTTCGATTAATTGCCATGGAATACCTTGCATAGACAATTCATTTCGGCTCAAATCCAGTTGTTCTAGGGTATGGACATCTTCGGATTTGCACAGTGAATCGCCCGGTTCGAAAATCACCCGATTGTCGCTCATTTGAAATCGGGTCAAATTGCGAAAGTTTTTCGCGACTTGTGCCAATGTCAGGTTCATGCGATTTGAGTTGACGTTCACCTCATGTAGCTTTTCGATTCCTCGGATACCGGTTAATGTGTTAACCGTGTCGGTTATCTTAGCAGCATCTATCCAGTAATAGTTATTTCCCAGTGAAACCTTAGTCAGGTTATTTGGCGCAATACAGAGTGTCCCTTTGATCACTATTCCGGCATGATAGATGGGATCTAAATAGGAATCCGAGAAGTACAGTTCCGTCATGTTCGGACCAAGAGGCATACGAAGGTACATGACACAGTCGAAATCAATCAAATCAGGCAAATACGGTAAATAGTCATCCTTTTCACACGCAAAGTACTGCCAGCTTGAAAATGTACATGTACGTATTACGTCACAAAACACAGTTCTATTTGTCAAGAATCGAGTTATGTTTCCATCTGTCACAATATTGAGACACTCCAACATAGGTTTAGGAATGGAATTTGGTCTCAGTACGTATGGATCAGGCTTGTTCACAGCCTCCGAATACTTCTCTTGCCGTTTGGGCTCATATATAACTAGGGTGTGATTCCGTTCATTCAATGGGTCATAGTACCCCTGGTGGCTCATGTTAAGCACTCGGATAGTTGGGTGCATGATCACTTCGACCATGAAGGGTGAGTTGGTGCTAAACGTGAGAAGGTTATGCGATACATCGAAATAGAGGAGATTGGGCGCGATCGAATACCAGCCGGTGTATATCAAAGCGAGTCCGTTATTGCTCAGGTCGATCTCAACGAGATTTTCGTACTTTCTCAGGAACATGTCTTTCACAATCAAAACCGTTGAATAGCCAGTCAGGCCGATGGTTTGAAAATGACTCAGCCATAGTTTCTCAATACTCGGAGGTAGATGGTGCATTGTTTTGTTCATATTCCGGAAACCTATGCCTTTGGTCATATTGAAATCTAAAATTCGTATATTTACTAATGGCTTGATGATGTGATAAAATCTATCGGTATCAAACAGTGGTATATTTATATGCAGTTCCTCTATTTTGTTGCATCCCTGAAATGTTGCATTATCAAATTTGAGCGGAATCGGATGCTGTTGGTAACTGGATGGAACGATGCGCAATTCACGAAGTTCGGTGAAGTTGCCAAGCACCCTGAGATCCAACGGGTCATCTTTGTCGTTTACCGGAAATTGACCTCGCCATATATTACTCATCACAATAATAAACCTGGTTATTACCTCACTGTAGTTCAGCTTGAGTATAGCATCGAGCTTTTTGTCCAACATGTTGTTGTCGACTAAAATACATTTAATCGACACATCGTCAAGACATTTACAGTATTTGTTTGTTGTTTTTATTACCGTTGAGTTGACACATCGACTCACATTGAAAGAGTTTTCACGTTCCTTCTCATGATTTTGCGAGCTAGCGATTGTCAAACATACGAAAAATATTACTAATATCGTAACAGCGTGTTCCATCCTTGGTTTATCCATATTTGATAACAATGTATTCCAACTCTTATACTTAATGTTTAATGCGATTAAGTCACAAATCATCCATAATGGTTAATATTTTTTCAGCATCAACTAATATTCCTCCAATAAAATTATGTGTATGTATTATAGCTGATAGGAAGCATGCATAGACCGGTATCTCAAAATTCCTAAATATAAACTCTATTATTTTCGTTTTACTTCCCCAGTCAATCATTACCGGGAAGGCCTATGTTTTGTTAATAAGAGTCGTTTCTCTTTACTAAACATGGTTTTTTTTTTCGCTCGCATTTTGCAATTGATGAGGACCATGTGCAATGACAGGCAAATTCTGCACGGATGCTATTTCGATTTGATAAAACTAATGACCAATACATTATAAACTAAATCATAAAACGGTCGATGGACGCTCCTTGTTAAACATTTAACATTCGAGATAGAAATAAAATCCAGTAGTAAAACATGTATATAACATTGTATATCATTATCACGGATATTTTATTAAAAGGTTGTATATGTATCTAACATGGGTAGACTTACAATCGTGTTTTTTTATCATTATAGAGTAGTGTCTGTATAAGTTATTATAAATGACCCAATTGCGATCCGATCATCACCGAAAATTGTTTTGAATCGAAATGTTGAAGCAATTATGAAGGGTCTTATTCAAATTGAATGTGATCTTTGTATCTTTATGATGTAGCCTTATAACGTATGCTTTGAATATAAGGTATCAATATTTTAATGATTATGCCATACATTAAAACATTAAAGAAATGAAACTGCTTCCAAACAAAATCTGGATGTTATTATTTTTTTTAGCCTGCTTGAGATAAGCCACATTGCGATGTCAGGAAATATATACACTCTATATCAAAGCACATTGATATTTTACTTCAAATTCAATGCCAGACAAGGTATAATTTTAATGAAATAGTTGTTAACAACTTCGTAGGAGTTGTTTGACATTTTATTTCGAATATGATCCATTGGATCAAGAATTAATTACTTTCGGACTATTTTGTTATTTATAATACGCAAAGTCCTTGTTTATATGCCACATGTTTAAGTTAGGGCGCCTTTTGGTCTAACAATTAGACTAAATCTGTTGAAAAATATTGTGTCAATATTGTATATGGGATTTGAGTAATAACTTCTCAAAGAAGTGAAGGTCATGAAGAGAATGTAGTTGTTTGTAATGATAGAACTAAGTCATAAATGAAACAATTGTTTCATTTATAAACATATTTAAATATGTGTGCATGCTTAAGTCGGTCAAACGTGCATGATCATCTAAACAATTTCATTACTTAGCATTAGTACCCCGGTCTGTAAATGACAAAATATAATCTCTACAACATTAAAAAATATCATATTAAATCATACATTTGAAAATAAATAATTGAAGTTAATATTGTTCTTTAAGAATATGGAGCGTTTAACAACTTTAATTTATTAAATCGTAAAATACAGCAGACGGTGTGGTGTACCCACGAGGGGTGGGTTTTGACACACACACACACACACACACTGATTAGAATTAGCTGTAACTATTGTAAAACTGTGAAAATATATAATAAATCAATTTACATGGATGCATTAATTAACCCATTATATGTTTCATTGAAATTATGAAGCAATAAATATCGTAATAAAGTTTTTGAGTTGATAAATAATAACCTTCATTCATTAAGCTAGTTTTTATTACGGTACAGTACGAATTTCTTTTCTTTCTTTTTTTTTCTTTTCTTTTTTTTTATTATGAAATTGCAAGGAAAGTAAGTTCTGTCGCTCGACGCGTTATCAGAAATAATGAAGAGTAGGCGAAATCTACATTCCTATAAATCGCCTATCTTACGCAATTGTAGTTTATTTCTGGGATAAGGGAAACTACATTCGGAAAAAGGTAATGGTGAAAAAAGACGATTTTGTGTGTGTGTTTTTTTTTTTTTTTTTTTTTTTTTTTTTTTTTTTT
>LQRL01102624.1:6569-16761 GCA_001703475.1 Hydroides elegans
CAAAATTTGGCTACAGTGTACATAAACACACCAAACCTTTGAACCTATAACCAAGTTTCTATGCGGCGATAATCTATATAAGCATTCCAAACAGGAAGCCAAGTACCATGATCAATCAGTTGATGATTGATCCCTTGAAAATGTTCTTGGAAACACTAGAGGACCTCGTAGATAAATAAATAACCAAAACAATCAAGCGAAAACACAAACTGCTTTACAACTAAAATCCATATTTTGACAAACTAAACAAAAGGCGCAATAAACACTATGAAGAGCGAAAAACCAATCAAATGACGAATCCCTAAAGCATTATTTCAAAAGAGTTACTTAAAACTTACTGGCAATACATAGACAACCTATTTAATGGTAATGACAGCTCATACACAAATAGCCTTCGATGATACCAAGCCTTAGGAATCCAAACAATTCTGGTCGTATATTTAATGTTAGCGGATCGAAAAAAAACAGCCGTCCCTCCTTTACACGACAATGGCCAATTCATATCGTAGTCTCAAAACAAAATCTGAAATCTTAAACAGTTTAGTAGTGCATTTACAGCTGAAAATAAACAGCCTCCTACTATGGGCAATAGTCCATATCCGACCCGACCTTCAATATAATACAAGCTAGTGTCCTCAAACGCTTTAAAACAACTGAAACCCAAGGCCACGACAGTCTACACCATAACCTTCTTAAAAGATATTTAATGAAATCACACCATTATTTATTTAAATATTTCGTGTATTCTTAGAAACCGGAATAGTTCCACTGGATTGGCGTGAAGGCAATATCATACCAATCGATTCTGGGGCGCGAGAGTATGGTCACAGATTACACTCGCGCCCTTGGAAAGTAGATTTGATAGGATGTTATACTAATCGAACGAAACGAACGAATATTAAATTTCAGAAGATCAACTTAACAGGTTAAAGACCTATTAAGAACTCGATAGAGCGAAGAAAGGCATGTTTAGTCCTTTTGCAATTACCACAGACGTTTTAGCCCCGTACAAAAAGCGGTGACAAACGGACATACGGACGGACAGACGGACGGACGCCCCAATTTTTTGGTTTGGGCATAAAATGCTCTCCGTCTGGTTACATAGTCTAACATAGCAAGGTCTATTAATAATTATTAAATGAGTAGTCAATTAACTATGCTTATATCATAAAAACATTAACAAATCATGGCACTGAGTTTATCCAAGGTTAATAACCATAAGCAGTTATATTGTAAACACTGTCTCTGATATACATGTAAGCTAGGAGTTTTCTGTTGACCACGTTGTAAGAAACACGGATCGATATGCGTTAAGGCGTGTTCACGCAAAAGTAAATCAAGAAAATTTCATACTATTTTCCTTTACATGTGTTCATGCAAAATTCGAAAGTGTTCACGCAGTTTCTAGCTTTTATAGGCTGAATTCTATGGAAAGAAGAAACAAGTCATACATTTATCCAAATGTTGTACTAGAATTTGTTTGTCAAGACTCAAGGAAAAAACCAGTCCGCCTTTTAAAAAAAGTTCGATTGTATAGGGGCAATTTGCATGAACAGAAGGGATTAACTACTATGTTTTTATACAAATGTCGCTTTCTGAAAATAGCATGTAATTTTGTTTAAAACTCCTTTATGAATTTGCGTGAACACTCGGACTGCCTGAAAATCGTGATTTATTTTGAGGTAAAAACAAGGTATGTTTCATGCCAAAATTTACGGAAAAAATGCTTTTTACGTTTAATTTTTGGTGAAAATTAAAGAATTTCTAGGTATTTGGCATACAATTTTCCTTAACTACATGTATACAAAAAATCAGAACGCTATTACACATTTAAAAAATTCAATATTGCGCATAAATTGGTTTGAGTTTTGAACTGATGGGTTCGTGCTTTTTTTTTCAATTTCTTCACTGCGTGAACACGCCTTTAGGTGACATTAGAGTGGGTCTTGTCTTTTTCTTTTATAAGCATTTATATATAGTTTATTGCTTCTTTCACTTTAGGTCTAGATAACATAAAATTAACTAATTTTATCGGCAATTGCGTTTTTTATGTCCCAACCCAAAACGTTGGGCACCTATAGGTCTGGGGTGTCCGTCTGTCCGCCCGTCCGTCCGTCCGTCTGTCTGTCCGTCATACTTTTTGTACGGGCTAGAACTTTTGAACGGAAGGTCATAGATACTTGGTTATAGGCACAAATGAAAGGTCTTTGTCCGTAGATGTGCCTTTTGACCATTACGGTCAAAAACATCCGACCGGAAATTGTCAAATTGGCAAAAATAGCCAAAAACAGCGGTTTTGCAAGATTTGAGCTTGTACGGGCTAGAGCTTTTGAACAGAATGTCATAGAGACTTGGTTATAGGCACAAATGAAAGGTCTTTGTCCGTAGATGTGCCTTTTGACCATTTCGGTCAAAAACATCCGACCGGAAATTGTCAAATTGGCAAAAAAAGCCAAAACAGCGGTTTTGCAAGACTTGAGCTTGTACGGGCTAGAACTTTTGAACAGAATGTCATAGAGACTTGGTTATAGGCTCAAATGAAAGGTCTCGGTCCGTAGATGTCTCCTTAGGCCATTTCGGTCAAAAGGACCCGACCGAAAGTTGTCAAATTGGCAAAAATAGCCAATAAATAGAGGTTTTCCAAAATTTGAGCGTGTACGGGCTAGAACTTTTCAACGGAATGTTCTGAAATACTCAAAAACGACTTTGGGTGCGTTGGGGCCTGTTCGTGTTCACTGAATACTTGTCACTATTATTATTATTACTACTGATTTATACCGATTTTAAGCCTGTCGCTATCCTTGGATTTGATGAATCGCAAATGAAAATAGAATATGCCCTGGCCACATCCGAAGCCTTTTCTTATATTTCTCTAACGTATCCTGTCTGCCAATGTGTTCCTTATGGGAAGCCCCTTTTTTATTTCCCATAAGATAAACATGGGAGGACAGGGTTTGTTAGGGAAGAACATGTTACTCTTACAATGTTGTCAGGCCCAAATTTGTCTTATACAGGCCTTATGTAGCGGTTATATGAAAGAAGCGAGTCCTATATCGCCAGTTGCGATTTTCACTTCTTTTCGTTGTTTATGACTTCGAAAGGAGTGATAAACCTGTCTATGATTGAAGGGCTCCGTGCAACATTGGGTTAAGTCTGAAATGACGTTTTGAGAAAAGAGGTATTTAGTGTTTTTAAATTGGTCATTTACATAAAGATTGACAAGTGGCCAAAGCATGAAATTATTATGATCACATCGAGTTCGTATTATTATTTTAGTATGTAACATGGATCTATAATCATGTGATACTTTGCAAGACATTTTGGCGAAAAATGTTACGTCGACTTAACACATTGTAACACGGAGCCCATCAATGGTTATTTCACAAGCAAATAATAATACAACGAAAAAATCGAAAGTGACGATAACAATAGAAGTCTAGTTAATTTAATGAAACCACTCGCTCGTGAAGTTAATAGGTTGTTACACACATGTGTATTGATATATTCAAACACGCAATAAAACATGAGGTTAGTTTTTAGAACAAAAAGAGGAAAATAATACATACATGTATGTAGTATAAGTAGGTCAGACAAATGATTAAACACTTTGAAAGAGGATAAGTCAGTTCATATCATAGATTCTACTCACCGCTACTGATATCTTCTTTTTTTTTACATTTTAATCCATAATTTATTTATATTTTCAATAAATCATTGGCTATAACAACATAATTTATGGTTTCTAAAAAGCATATAAATGTATAAACACACATCAACAGCGAAATAAAACCACATAACAACAAGCAATGCTTGATATTTTTCTTGGTAATCGATCGAAGGGGAATTTCAGCGTCAGCTTAGTGTTATCTATATCTTGGTTATAACAGTAAGCACGAGGCTTTCCCAAATGTAAAAGCATAAAGTGAAAGCAAAATATATGCCTAATACTCAATATGGCTTTGCTATTTGTAAAATTGACTTAATTATTTTCATCGACAAAAAAAATCTATAAGAAACTCAATGGAATAATTTTCATTAAGATCCATTCAGCGTAAATTAGTTTCTAAGCCGATTTCCAGCAGCACCCTCGTTTTCAAAAATAATGCAGTCTTGGCCATTGACTTTCTAATATTTTTTTTATAGATAAGTTAAATTCACCAGACTTACAAATCTGCTTGGTCGACCTTATTGCATCCATATTACTTGGACAAAACTTTTTTTACTTGGTTTATTAGATAAAACCTAGGCGCATATAGTGAATAGATTCTAGTACTCTTCTATTTTTGGTTTGAAATGTCACGCTTTGTAGATTGTTATGCATTAGAATCGTCTATTTTATTAATAATCTGTTGCACAAATCAGTTGAATAAAAAATGTTAACTATTTTTAGACTTAAGATGTTCATCAATTATTATCAGGAATATTGGCAATGCATAACAAATCAATTATTTCATGAATTTGTCTATAGATGGATCTATTTCAAAGAAAGTTCCAAGATTGCAACAGTCTTGGTATAGTCTATCACCGTCATAAACTGCCCATATGATTTTAGATTGTTTTCTAAATTATCAATTAGTTATATGATTTTCAAACTTCTATATGTCCTCAATGTAATATATCACTCGGCTACGCCTCGCGATATTTTTGATATAAATTCGAAAATGTATATATAACCTCGAATCTACACTTCAATTAGCTTGCAAATGGCAATGTCCATTTGATCATATTGGGCATCATATATGATAATTTCAGAAAGGAGATGGATCTGTATGATTTTTAAAACGTTTTGAGAGCATATTATATACGCAATGAGATAAAAGACAAAATGATGTCCATGTGTTTTTCTTATAGAAAGCGACGACCTAATGTAATCAATTGTCTCACCATGTATAGTCTATTCTTTTTAGCTGTTTAGTGATTATAACTAACTTTTTAGCTTCTGACTTTTGTAATAATACTAGGTAGACATAACTACTGATAATCTATCAGAATACAGCCGAAACGGATATAAATGATTATGTGCATGGTGTTAAGTTTGTGTGCAAAATAACCAATCTTAGCATATCAGAATATTAAATGAAAACTTGTGAAAAAGCTCATTTTTGGTCAAGGTCGCATTTGCCATCCATGCTGGTTTTCTTATGTATTATCTCTATCTATTTTAATTTTCATATACAGAAAATTCAGCGTCGAGGGCGAATGTGCCTTTGACCACATTTCGATTTGAATTGAACAATAGATAGCATTCTAGAGCCCATAGATATTTACGAAATTCGGTTCTATTCTGTTCCGGTCTCGTATTTTAATACTGCTTAGGATTATGCTTTTGATATCTAATTGACTTTAATAAATAGACAATGTGTTCTAAGACCGTAACACCCGAGCAGTGCTCTTATATAACTTGCACAGTGTCCTTATAGTGCTATCTGGTGAAAGAGTGCCTAACAAAAAGTGTTTGTTTGATATAACTATATATATAACTATTTCTAAGGTATGATTTACTTTTATAATGATAAATAATCTCCAGAAATAACAAACATAAAGACATTTCAACACTCGTATGATATATCAAAAAGTCATTGCAAGGGTTTATGGACACTTCGGCCCCTACAACTTCGACCCCTACAACTTCGGCCCCTTTTGGACACTTCGGCCCCTCCGGTAAAGACACTTCGGCCCCTTTTGGACACTTCGGCCCCTACAACTTCGGCCCTACAACATGGGCCCCTACAACTTCGGCCCCTGTTTGAAATCGTGAAAACGTCAATATTATTCGATTTTATTTTTTAAAATTTTTTAATATTTATATATTTTATTAATACTTTGACTGTATTAACGCGTATTTAAAAAAATAATCATATATTTGTGCTTTTTGAGTCCAGACACTTCGGCCCCTACAACTTCGGCCCCTACAACTTCGGCCCTTACAACTTCGGCCCCTGATTTAACAAGACTGTCCAAGGACAGTGTGCCACAGCCTACTACGCGATATTTCATTCGGATCATTGCATAATAAAAATGAGTCTGTCTGATGTTCAAGATGAAATAATCCGGGGTGAAATAATTAACTTATAAGAAATGCCGCATATCTTCAAAGTCGTATTATTTTCAAGAACGTCACACAACATCAATACGAAAATGCACCCGATATCGCACAAGAAACATAATGTAGATTTATCACTGTGAAAGTATGAATGAACGAGTGCTTTTAATCAAATATGAATCATGTTAAATTGAACACGTGATTGAGCTTTTCTTATACGTTTCACAGTACACTCGTATTATATTACTCACCAAAACTCATTCAGTACCCGTTTTATCTGTTCTTATTATCCCGACTGATTATTAACAACAACATTTCAGCCGGTGTAGTGTTACCGTAATCCATAGTATACTTTATGATCTTCAAGGACAATTATATAGACACGTCGCCTAGGATCTGCTTTATCGCTCACTTGATCCAGATGCAGACTCTATTTTCCATAACATATTTTTTCAATTCTTTTTCGATTTTTTAAATCTGCTTATATAAGCACGATTGCTTACAGAAGCACACCCCATATGGAGGACCATCTAAGGATGCTTGAAAAAAAGTTTGAGACGAATCGGTCAAGATCTCTGAAAGAAGAAGCGGCACGAAAAATAAAGTTAACATACTATTAACTAACTAACTAAACAACGAAAAGTGCTTGCAATACCCACGGCTTGTGGAAGCAAGCCGTGGCTAAAAAGGAAACGCTTAAATTAAAAAAATAATATAATATTCTTTATAACAAATCTAAATCACATACTTCACAAAACACAAATCGGTATAAAACGTTCGAAAACGTCCAGTGATTATTCTTGTTTTTTTTTATGACATGACGCTTGAGCATAATAAACAATAATTTAGATAATAATTTTGATTTGGTTAATTCTTTTAAAACGAAACACCATTTTATGATAGTTACAAATTTGAAATACATTATTATTATCATTATGTTTACAACCCTGGTCACGGCATACACTGCCGAAATCGAAAGGCGAAAAAATATAACCTCAAATAAAATATTTTAAAAGAAAACATGTTTTAAAACCGAATTGTGCATGATAATAAAGGAAGTGCCTAGCTGTTTCGGATTATCATCAAGGCGCCAACAATATGTCTCACTTAAGCACATTTAGCATTGTTCTAAAGATAAGAGATAACACTATATACTATGTGACGAGGGATTAGGCTTAAGGTAAAAGAGTTATGAAAGTGTTGTTATGTTTTTATTATTTTTGGTTTAATTTATTTTGCTATCGACTGTTTTTTTCATGTTATCAAATGACATTTTTTCTTAAGTAATGAAAAATGCACCAATTTTGTATCTTTTAACACAAATCCCAAATTACTATCTCAAAATTATTCGAATAAAATGTAGGGGCCGAAGTTTTAGGGCCGAAATGTCTTTTTTTTTGGGCATTAGGGGCCGAAGTTGTAGGGGCCGAAGTGTCCAAACACCATTGCAAGCACTCGCACATTTAGGATTCAACAGTCTACAAAAAAATGAGCATGATCAGATGTGAGCTGGTCATGTGTGGTTTAAGCAACAGATAAAAACATTCATCAAATGTCCTTTGATATCGTGACTACACGCAACGAATGATCAAAGCTGTTTGACTGATATGGGGTCGTGTCGACATAAACTGAATCCACGATATTGATAGCAGTGTGAATATCAAAAAAAAATAATCACACATTGATGCAAGTACAATTCCAAATTAAAAAAATACCCGTGCTCATTACGTAAAATTCGGATATATGATTTATTTTGCTTTGTTCTGATCTCGTGTTTGTCTGTCGCTGTCGCCTTAAAACGGACCGATCGAAACGCTTAAAAAATCTTTGAATAATAATCTAATGACAACTATCGTTCAAAGTGTAAAAGTGATTTTTTTTTCGTTTAGCTTATCACATATCGAACAAATTTCAATATATATATTTTTTTGTAAAAGTACTTAGGCGGCTTGGTTTAAAATTCTCTTTACTTATTTGAGTGTTGGATGATTTGAATAAATACAAATTGTTACCTTTGTTTTGGCTTTTATTCATTTATTTTCAACTTGCAAACTCACAAAAAAATATTTCTCGCCATAGCTTATCGTTTGTTGAAAACCTGAGACAATAAAGTGTTCACACCGAAGATAACACGAACTCATCTATTGATAACCAATGAAATTGAATTCGAGATAGGACCATAGTTCTTATTTTTGCTCTACTTTGAAATCCTCATATCAGCACTTTTCTCGGCCATTTTAACAAAATTCATGATCTTATTAGAATACACGCAAAATCCTTTTCTATCTTTGCATTTCATTTTGTTTTACAAATCATCAAGGAATAAACAGGGTATACCTATCACATAAAAATCGCAACAATATGAATGTTATTACTAAACCACGCATGCATACATTTCATACTTTGCGATTGTTTTATGCAAAACATTCATTAACACTCAAAACCCAATCAATCTCCTAATACCAAAAAATATCATTCGAAGCAATTATCACATGAATTCTATAAATTAAGGAAATATTTATTTATTAATAAATACTACTAAGCTGTGTAAGGGCCTGACCATACAGGAGGCTTTTTCGAGCCTTTACCCCTAACAAATCGTTTTTGATTTTTGTTTTTAAAACTAAACACTAAATGACGCTCATCGCGCTTTTTGAAGGCTTCGAAGATTTGATTAAAAAATAATAAAATCATTGAACCAAACGATTTATTTAGGGGAAAAGCTGCAGAGAGCTTTTTGTATGGCCAGGCCTTAATATACATGTGGTCAATGCGTATACACTATCATCTTTCCCATATCCAAGTATCTGTGGCAAGAATAAAGAATGAAGCGCCATTCTTATTGATTTGCTTAGATTGACAACAACCCACTGCAAAATACAATGGACTTTGAAAATAGTTTAAGAATCATAATGCAAAACCTATCTAACAATACAAATCACACCCAATCCCATTTCGTTAACAAAATTTAAATGATTTCGATATCTTAAAAATTGCGTCAAATGTTTATTTGAATAAACCTTATCAGAAAATCGCTGCTTTTTAATCACGACATAATTCATCAATGTTTTTGAACATTGATGAATTATGGACCTTTTTTTGTGTGAGGTGTGAGCTTATATTACCAAATGACAATGACCTTTATACGTCACATAGAAAAATGACATACTGGTATTAAGAACAACTTGGCAGCAACGAATAGCACCACCCATATACATCTAACACCCCATGTATCTTACACCCTTCCCACTCGGCTAGACGTCAAGACGTTCAGCGGACGCCATACTTTGGGCCAATATGAACGTTTTCCGGACGTCCTTATTAGACGCAGACGTAAAAAATACGTTTGTTATGTTAACGGACGCCCGGTAAACTTTCATATGGGCCCAACGTAGGTTGTCCTCTCAACGTCATGTCCGAATCCAGTATGGACGACCCTTGTCGAGTGGATTTATTTCCTAGTAAACCAAACCCATCAAACAGGAACTATCTTTTCATGGTATGAAGTTCATAGAGAGTTTTGACATTGAATAAAGGTTTCCAGCATACATCCAATGATGCTTAGAGTTTCAAAAATATATCGATATGATTAGTTTTTAAACTGGAAACTCTATGCCCGGTCGTTTTTGTCTGAAAACTTCTTATCGGGCTTTTGTAAAATCTGGATATTATATGACTAGTAGATTGTACCATATCCAGTGTTTGAAAAAAAAAGTAAAAATAAAAACACTTTTTTTTGTTTGATGAGGGTATATTTGAAAACGATCAATGTGTAACGCATAGCGTATGCAATTCTTCATCACAGGGTATATACGTGTAGCAAAACACATCACTGGAATTCCGTTGGGCACTCAGGCAATAGTTGTCATTCAATTTGTCCGGTTGCCCTGAAACATTAAAGAGAAAATGAAGATAAGCATTAGAGATAAACGGGGAAGTTAAATACTGATATGTCTAATGTATATCAATGAATCAAAAACAAATATTTAAAAAAAGTAATGAATTTAAAAGACTGTTCCTCAAATTTCTCGAACTGGAAGGCAATTGATACTAGCATTTAAATACCCCTTTTAGAGAATTATAAGGCAAAAGACCGCCGGTGGAAACCCCGCCCCTCCATTTTTTGCAGGCCAGGCGGAACCTGGAAAC
>LQRL01102670.1:25720-35837 GCA_001703475.1 Hydroides elegans
TTCAAGACTGCCTTCAAGAGTTCCTATGCAATGAGACAGAGTGCGCCGTAGTTGCTGATGGACAATTAACTGAATGGTTCGCAGTGAAGATCGGCCTTAGACAAGGATGCCTGCTATCACCCACCCACCAATATTTTCCTAGAACTTGTCATGAAAGAACTGAAACGCCTGAATATTACGCTCAAAATCCATGACAGTTTATCAATATACATCATATACGCAGACGATACCAGCCTCCTATCAGTGATTTTCGAGAAACTCTACCGAAAATGCATGCCAAAAATGAGCGACCAGCAAATAGTCACGTAGAAGAATTCGTATTACTGGTAAGCGTAGTGCCAAATAGCGCTTAAAATATCATAAGGCGTACAGGACTCGCGTCAACGGCATTTGGCCGACCGAGAGAGGCCATTTGAAAAAAAAGAAGTCAATTAGCGATGCCCTAAAGATACGCCTATACAATGTCCTAATAGTGCCAATAGCCACATAAGCATCTGAAACATGGACCCTCGGATCGGGCAAAACGCACAGACTCGATATGTTCGAAATGCGCTGCCTAATAGCCATCCTAGGGCTGGCGCGCAGAGAAAGGCTGAGAAATGTGCATATCAGCAAAACCCTTCAGATAAAAAAAACAATCACTGAAGTGCTAAAGCAGAAACGGCTGAGACGGTTTGGCCACGTCACAAGACGCACCCCTGAAGGCTATGTCGCCAAAGCCTATCGAGCAGATTTTTCGAATCCAAGACCGCGAGACAGGCATCCTACGAAATCGATCACCGAGGTGCGAGAAGACACAGGGCTCCATATTGCTACCGCAGAGGGCAGAGCATCGGACCGTGATGATTGACATACAGTCAGCCGTCTGGAGAGAGCAAGGGGACGAAGAGTCGTGAGCATCAACGTTAAAGTAAGACAAATCTCATATTGTTAAGAAGGTTATTCAGGTATGTTTATATAAAGTTTCTGATGTAAAACCATTGTGTCATTTGGCTCGTTATGTGTAAGAGGTTTTTGCTATAATTATTATCCACGATGCATTTATTATAAATGCTATTAATTAATGTGTTTAACTCATTTGATTTGTTCCTTGTTGGCTTGTGATCTGTAATTTGTCTTGGGTCATAATGTGATAAGAGAATAAGGAGGCTATAGTTAATATAAAACGCAATTTTAACGCTTTCCATAGCCATCCAGATATCGTTGCAAAATACAAAGATGCGCCTAAAAGTATACAAGAGAATCTATTTTTACCTTTTTCATTTCAAGTACAAATATGACAAAAAACGTGGTACATAAATAGTGTAATAAATCAAATAGTCCATCCAAGTTTCAAAGATGCAATATATGTAACAATAGCAAGCTAAGAAGTTGTTCACGCATTGTCAAAAAGTGGCTTACATCCTGTTTTTTTGCACCAATTACAGAACCACTTAGTGGTCCCTTTGTATTGTTTTATTTCATTTTTCGACAAGCCAACACAAGAAGCGTGGTACCACTGCTCACGCATTGAACATTATATCCAAGTGCAGTGAGTAGCCCGATTGCAACGTGCGCATTGGATTTGTTACTTCTTGACTGAAAAAAAACACTATTTATGTTGTAATATATTTGTAATTTCAAAATGTTGAAAAATGTAATTGAATTTACAGAATAACTATTTTAATAATTAGATATAATAAATTCATAAATATTGAAAAATGTCAAGTAAATATTTATCAATTCCCCCTATCAAATGTGCATAAACACTTCAACATTAACCACCTTTCTAAACTTGTGCTTAAATTTACATTTAGAAATTTGCAATCATATACAAGAAAACGTTTTTTATTGAATATGTCAATGTCATTTATGTATTGATTTTTGCTCTGAATAAGCCATTTGAACTTCCAGTTCTTTTGCGTAGACGCTTTATAGTGGAATCAAGTGTTTTCTTAAGCCAAATATTCCTTAATGTGAACTTTTTAAAGATACGTGAACTGATTTGTTACCCGTCGCTCAATTGACGCATTCTGTTTCTTCTTTATAATTGTCCAGCAGTTCATCATCAGCTTCTCGTTCTTCTTATTCTCGCGATTTCTGTTGGTTATAGATGATCCAACCGTCATCACTTATTTCTCTTCTGTCATGGCAGTCTGCAAAATATAAATCCTTATGTTTTGAAATATATAGAAAACTCATTTAATAAGATAACATTATATCAAAACCAAAATAATCGCGAAATGGTTTACGATGATCTCTTTTAATAATTAAAATCTATGGTTTCTTAAGAATATATACTACAATATTTTACTACTAATTTGCACAAAAAGTGGTAAGTGTTTGAATAACATCATTTCCCAAAATGTCATTAGGTGTCAAAGGGCCTCCAACATTTCGAAACTCTCACAAATAGATATATAAATGGGCTACGATGTCGAGTCGATGTTTTCCTTCAGCTTCAAGTATTTTTTCGACTTCGATGCCTGACCAGATTCCGCTTGCTGATTGCTTTGCCTTTCCGCACTCCTGCCGCCTTGTTTTCTTTATCGGCATCATATAAAATAAACAATATTTGTTTAGTCATTTCTACAATTAAAATCAAATTTCCATAATATAAGACCGGTTTCTTTGTACATATGCATAGTAGATGTTATTGAAAAAGAGGCAATCAAATATATCTAGAACAATTGATTTACATTAAATGTTATTTTACTAACTAAATATATATTTTAATTAATCATATAAGATTTTTGTCGGCCCTGTTTCACGTATTTCAGCATCACAATAAACACAACCAACGATTTGGTATCCGTCAACCTTAAAATGCGGTACCTTCGACATTGCTTTAAAATGCTATACCTTCGACATTGCTTTAAAGAAAGGACGAAGTACTTCCATTGTCATTTGCAGTGATTTCCATTGAACAACTGTATAATGTTTGTGTGCTCTTATTTGTTACGGCGTAATAACCTGTACTTTGCTCCAGTCCTATCGTAAGTTCACCGGATGGCTCTGCTTGATAGACGTAAACCATGTATCCATCGCCTGCTCCCTCGTCAATTCGTTTGTGGTAGAGCAGCACGTTGTTTGCTCCATCATTGTAATCTAGCCCGAAATCCATTTGTTCTGTCAACGAAATGCAAAAGTTATAATTTATATTAGCAATATTTTCTATATTTTATCACTAAATGTTGTAATATAATTTTGTCCATATTTATATTTACATAGATTCAATATATTTAGTTTTTAGAAATAATAATTTGATTTCGTTTTACTTACGTTCAATTGTGGGTAGTGCATTGGCTCCCGATACTTCTTCATTGTTATCCCCAGCTAAAGTTTCGGCGGTCGGAAGGTCGGCTTGATCTATGCTGGCAAATGCAGCATCTGATCCAATCATATCCTCTTGGTTTGGAAGCGTCAGAGCTCCTGTATAATATGAATATTTCATTTTTCCATAAACAAGTCTTTCTCATACCATTGCCTTAACAGCGCAGTCCTCAAAACATTATTAATTCTCTATATGCATAAGTCCCCATATCACCATTTTAATCAATCGTCAAGATTGAAGTTTTAAAGGAAATTATAGAAATATTTCGCTCAAGTAAAGCTCCAATGAATGTTTTAATGTACCGAACGACAATACAATTCACAAAAAGATCTCGTCCCAATAAACTACAATGAAAAATAAACATGAAAAGTCCCAAAAGCAGTCGTACATGGTTTAATTACAAATGAAATATTTACCTTCGTCCTTAAAAAGCAGTCGGCCACGCATAATATCCAAAATAAGTGTCTCAATTTTCCTTCTTCTAGTATTTTTCAAAACTTTAAGATTTTCTTGCTTATTTCCTTGCAAAGCCATCTTATGCTGATATAATATAATGTAATATATATCTTACATATTAACAACTAATCAAAATCGTAGTGAACTTCTATATAAAACAACTAGACGTACAGACAAATGTATAGTGCTACCTTATTAGAAATTCTTGCCTCAAAAGCGACCCAAAACATTAGCTCAAACATACCATAATTTTAATTGTTTTCCTTAATTCATATACTCATTAATCATAAGCATGCAAATATAAAACCACTATTTTCATGAACCCTTTTATGTCTTTTTAATGGCAGCAGGGAGTCTTGTCTTCATTCAGGCCATAAGATAAGAATACAACTATCTGAATCAGTCACTGTTCCTCATTGTTGTTATTGTTAGGGCTATAGATAGGGTTAGGGTGAAGGTTAGCGTTATGAATTGTTTTAGAGTTTAGCTTGATAGAGTTTAGCTTATGGATAGGGTTAGGGTAAGCATTATAGACAAAGCTTATGGATACTGTTAGGGTTAGGGTTAGGATTATGAATTGCCTAAGAGCAGGATTTAGAGTTGAGGTTAGGGTTATGAATTGCCTTAGAGCAGGGTTTAGAGTTGAGGTTTTGGTAATGAATTACTTGAGAGTCAGGTTTAGCGTTAGGGTTAGGGCTATGGATTGCTTTAAGCTTATTGTTAGGGTAACGGTTAGGGTTAGGGTTATGAATTGCCTTAGAGCAGGGTTTAGAGGTGAGGTTAGGGTTATGAATTACTTGAAGGTTAGGTTTAGCGTAAGGCTTAGGATTATGAATTGCTTAAGTTAGGGTAAGGGTTAGGGTTAGGGTTATGTATTGCCTTAGAGCAGGGTTTAGAGTTGAAGTTAGGGTTTATGGATTACTTGAGAGTTAGATTTAGCGTTAGGGTTAGGGTTATGGATTGACTAAGGCTTATGGATAGGTTAAGGGTTATCAATTGCTTAGAGCAGGGTTTAGAGTTGAGGTTAGGGTTATGAATTGCCTGAGAGCATGAGTTAGAGTTAGGGTTAGGGTTATGAATTACTTGAGAGTTAGGTTTAGCGTTAGGGTTAGGGTTATGGATTGCTTTAAGCTTTTTGTTAGGGTTAGGGTTATGAATTGCCTTAGAGCAGGGTTTAGAGTTGAGGTTAGGGTTATGAATTACTGAAGTTAGGGTTATGAATTACTTGAAAGTTAAGTTTAGCGTTAGGGTTAGGGTTATGGATTGATTTAAGCTTATTGTTAGGGTTAGGTTTATGAATTGCCTTAGAGCATGGGTTGGAGTTAGGGTTTGGTTTATGCAGTGCTTTAGAGTTAGGTTTAGCGCTCGGGTTAGGGTTAGGATTCTGATAAGTGTTTAGTTTATTCAATGTGTGTGTGTGTGTTTTTGTACAAAAGTGTAATTTCTTGTTTGTTAATTTGTTAACCAATCATTGCTAAGCTTGCCAACGCATACTTTTTACAAGAGTAAAATGCAAACGTATATATTCATTTATTTATTTTTATGTATGCTATATTTATGCTAATAATAACAATTATAATAAAACACTCTAAATTTGTCCCTCGAGCACTTCCACTTCCTCATCCTTCTGACCATTTTCTTGATTGTATTGGTGCAAATTTTCCAATTCTTCCTCCAAGTCGCTTTCGTCGGACAAGAACTCCTCTTTAATCTTATCAGGCTGATCCAAATCCTGAAGATACTCATTGTCCTCCTCATCATCATCATCGCTATCCTCATACCCCGCTAAAATGATATTGACAATTCTAAATAGTGAGTTCCGCAACATGTTCCGTCTCCTTTTACCGTTGAAACTTCAATAAATTCTGTATGTTTCAAATTACCGTGATTACTAATCATGTGAATCCTTAATCGTTGCCGGTCGTGTCAATTTCGGTTGCATATCTCACATCTAAACATCTTTTTTATTTATTTTTGTTTATTATTTCTTATTTATTTCCAATTTATTTTAATACTTTTTATTTGAAGCTAATATTCTGATTGGTCAATTCCCTTATCCACTAAAATCGCCCAATCAGAAGGAAATAGATTCTGAGGGGCCAAGGTGAAATATATGTATGACAAGGATGAGTCCTATTTTTGAGTTGTTAATTCTTATTTTGGCAATTGTTGTAAAATTAAAGTTTTTGTATGCATTGCTTTATGAATTATTTGCTCTAATACATTGTTTCGCATTAATACTTGATTTATTTATTTATTGCGTCAAATAGTATGTTCTATATCTTACAATATCATATTGCTATGCAACATATTTTCTTTTCCTTTCTTTTTAATATTAATGCTTAAGAATATATTTTTAATTCATTTTCTTTCATATTTTTGTTCTTAGTATATTTACCTTTTATAAAAAAAAACCTTTATAAATTATGCTCTCTTTAATTCACCTTTTCACCCCATGAAATATTATCTAATTAGCAGCTTCATGTTGTTTCTTTTTTATATTTCTTCTTTTTCGCCACAGGATATATTTTCCCTTATTCAGCCTCCGAGCTAGCGAAAAGCCATACACTCTTCATTCCAACATTTTCAACAGAGTCATATACCACTACTCCCATTCCGCATGACCATATACAAGAGGTGTTCAGTTTAATTTGTTACACTTTTCATTTTGCAATAGAATTCAAACCATACAACTTACAGGCTTCTAATTTTAACAGATGTTTTATGTGAGATCGATGTTTATAATATATAAGTCTACAAACTTTCGGCCAACTGTGGAGAGCCCTATCAAATACATCCTGGATTGGGTCTTCCAGGCTAATTTGAGGATACGCCTAAGACCAGCTAGGGTCCTTGTGGATTTCTTCTGTAGCTCCCTTGTCAAGATGCCACCAAAACTATAATCCATGGGGGCGATAACGGGTGACTTGGGCCTCCATTCTTGCGGTGAAACATAATTTATATCGGCGTCGTCGAGATACTGCAGCGTCCATAATGACGTATGGGAAGATGCGCAATCCCATTAGAACACCATGCTGCTTTTCAATTATCCTGGAAACTAACGCGGTAATATTTTCTCACAAAAAGCCCTAGTACATTTTGAATATAGGTATCCGAGTTCACATACACCTTCATATCGATAAACGCACAGCTAGGTTTCCCGTGAGCACTCACCCGGCCCGAACCATGATTCCAGGAGCAAATTCGTCGCGTTTCGTTTACTTCATATTATGCGCAGGTTGTTAACCCTCTCAAACGTAATAAACTAGTTATTTTTCATAGCTCCTACTTAGATAAAACATTGCTACGCCAGTTGTAACAAAGTTTTCCACGTTCTTGCGTTGAGTATCAGGTACAGCTTCCAGGAGCTTTCCCGTCGTTTTCCAACATTGGCTTGAGTAAGCTGATGGACTTTCGCGTTTTTCTTAATTCGATATTTAATTGTGAATTTGGTAACATGATTAAAAGTTACTATACTCAACCCTGATTTATTTGTAATATCGCGCTTGGTGCCCGAGTTTGTTTTGAAGATCATAATCCGGATCTTCTTGACCACATCGGGAGTAGCCTTGGAATATCTTCTACAAACCACGTGCTTTTTCTTGTTCGAAATTGCATTTTCCTTTGTTTTCCGTTTTTGTTTTTTCATACCATGAGTAGTCATTCGTCTGACATCAAAATCATCACGATTGAGAGGTCTCTGGATCTATGTGACACACGATCCAGATTTCAAAAGGCAAAAAACAGTACCTTCAGGATTTCCATCATTTGCACGTTTTAGTATTGTTGAACATTGAAACGGACTAGCTATAGTAAAAATATAAGGGCCAAATCACATTATTGTAATAAGGATTTTATTGGTTCCACACATCGCGCTGTCTTCACAGCACAATGAAAGTGTAACAAATTAAACTGAACACCTCTTGTACAGTGGCGCGCGGTCCTAATTTCTCGATTTCTCTAACGTTTAGCGTTTAGCGTTTAAGGGTTTGCAAGAATATAGCGTTTAACGTTTAGCGTTTTACGTTGAGCGTTTAGCGTTTTACGTTCAGCGTTTAGCGTCTGATGAAAGGGCATATAAGAGATTAAGATAAGGACTCATAATGATGTCATGTATATACCCTTCACACATGTGGGTGGTAATGGTTTAGCGTTTAGCGTTTAACGTTTAGCGTTTAGCGTGTAACGTTAAGCGTTTAAGGGCTTAGCGTTTAGCGTTTTTGCGAGTTTAACGTTTAGCGTTAAGCGTTTGTCCCGAGAAGTTAGTAATGCGCGTCACTGTACCATATGCTATCGGTAAGACAGGTCTTATCGCCTTAATATATATGTGGCAGTGAAAGATTAATTTATCTTATTATTTTAGAAAAAAAACTGTTTTTTAAAGATTCTTTAACAGCCATAACTTATGATTTTGCCTCAAATAATTATGTTTTATGTATCTTTTGGTCCAATTATGTGTATTAGTGACATAAAGCCCACTATCAGAGAGCATTATCTGTTAGTTGAGTCATGAACTTAACTTGGGGATAAATCGGCTTATTTCAATTACATCATTGAGTAGAACTCCATAAAAACGTTTGATTGATTGGTTAGATGGTCTATCAATATATTGCTATACATATGTATAAGATAAACTGTAAGACAACTCCCAATATATAACATTACGATAAAGAATACTTACAAAATCCGGATAAATATTCTTTCGTTAGCGAAAAGAAAGTTTCGCTGGAAATTAAAGTTTCGCGCTAATTTATACACGACCAAACCTGCCGCAAGCAGAATGGTTGGGCATGCTGGGGCTCTTGTGTTGGATGATTGACTCCATATGGCTGATACGTGCATTTTTCTTATTGAGGCATGCCTTCTTACTTCAAGTTATTGATTTTTATGTCTGTTGAACTTATCGACTGTTTGGATCACGGCTGTTACACACCTGGCCAAATAGCTCAGTCAGTTGTGTATCGGCTTCATGATCCAAAGGTTGTGGGTTCGATCCTGGATTCAGCTCAAAAATATTTTTCATCGAGAAAATGCCAGATATAATATTCTCATGAATGGTGCCTATGGTAGATAGCCATATCTTATCTGAAAGTCTTTGATTTGATATAAATGGCCGCGTCATAATGTACTAATACATATTGTTTGTATGCTCATTCATATGGCACATGGGCTTGTAGCTTAGATGTATAGCATCGGACTCATAGTCATAAGGTGGTGTTTTCGAATCCTAGCTCGTTCAACCAATTCCTAATAATAATTGTACATGTATAATTATATCAAAAATAATAATTTGATAACTTCGTTATTTTATGCCGATGGTAAAACAAAAGGATAACATATTTTATACAGGCGTATACATTAACACTTAAAACACAAACGCGTTTGCTAGTACTTAAAGAGCTAAGGCCAAAGCTATAAACTAAAGCTGGGTCATTGTCTTGATTCTTCAGTGTGAAGTGAAGGGATAGTTCTCATTTTCAAGTATTAATTACGACATCCGGTCGCGTCATACCGGTCCCATCATCAGTATGCATCTTTCTTCGACGGTCGTTTCGGCCCTTACATCGACGACCTCCAGAAGTGGGCCAGTGGGGTTGATCGAATCCCACTTGGGACCGGTAGGCTTTTGTGCTCATCTCTCTTGCACCAAATCCATAAGGATGCTTTTTCCGCTTGCACATCAGTCTCTTTTACGATTTTCTTTCTTTCTCTCCCGATAATGCCTAGCCTCCCCAGCGTTCTCCACACTGACTGTGCCGGGAAGCCACGGCATCCTACTTCTACTGGGAAACACAATGTCTTCCACTTGTTATCTTGGCATTGTTCTACTAGCTCTTGGTACTTCAATCGCTTGCGTTCATGAGCTTCATCTACTCTTTCTTCATACGGTACTCTGAGCTCTATTAACACTACTGTCTTTTTGGTTTGTGACCACAACACTATGTCTGGTCGTAGATTCGTGATTGCTATATGCTGAGGGAATGCTAGTTGCCTGTTCACGTCAGCCCGCATTTGCCAGTATCCCTCCTGCCTCAGTTTTCAACTGCTTTCCGCGTGTTGCCTCGCCCTCTTTGACAAAGCTAATGATCTGTGGCCCTTTCACAACACCGACGCTGCGTTGATTTCTCATTCGCAGGTCGATGCCGTGTGCTAGGACCTCTAGCACCTTGTTATGTCTCCACGTGTATCTCCCGTCGGCTAAGGCTTTTGTGCAGGCTGATAACACATGTTCGAGCGTGGCTCTCTTCCTTCCCGCACAGTTTACACAATGGGTCCTCACTCAATTTCCACATACATAGATTTGTTGGAGTGGGCAATATGTCGTACACAGAGCTTATGGCAAAGCGA
>LQRL01102683.1:1566-12180 GCA_001703475.1 Hydroides elegans
ACTAATGTGGTCGGGCCGGGCCAGGCTGTTGCTCGGAACATTTTCGGAACAATGAAAATTGGTATTGTTAAAATTTCAAAACTTTTTTAGATCTTTCGAAATTGTTAAATGTATCTCCTGATATACATGTTTCAGGATATTTTACTCAACAATTTATGTATTCCGAGAAACTCAAATGCCCAGTCCCCTCAAAACAAACAATACTGCAATGTATTATCATTAATTTAAAGTGTACTAATGTACAAAATCCGTCGAGAGTGGTCTACATCGACAAGATTTATTCAAACTATAAAACAGTACTCAATAAGACCTGATCTTTAATCGTTAATTATCATTGACACCACCCAAATAGCATGTTATGCACGGGATAAAACCATATGTATTGAATATACATGTACGAGCGCCAATGGCGCGAGCACTATTTGAAGATTAAACTTATATCTAATTATTTAATTAACTGGACCTGGAAAAACTGGAACTTAGGGTTTAAGAGATTTGATGTGTTTTTATGAAAGTTTCAGATTTTTGGCTTAAATTGTTAATTAATTTCCAGGTATTTCCATGTCTGGAACAAGCAATCGTTTCTAAGTTATAGCCACCTAAAGAATTCGTATTTCTAGTGTATGTATATGCCTTATATGCAACGTCGTGTTGTTCCGAGCTGACCCGGCCCGGAGAAATGGTCCGGCCCGGCCTTGCCCGACATAAAGTGTCCCGGAACACACCCCTAGCACTTATGCACTGGTATAAACGCCGTAAATACGGGTCAACAGAATGAACGATGTAACGATATATCATGCATATAGGAGAACATAATATACATATTTGAAGGTAAAAATATACAACACACACCTGCTGAAAAAAAAAGCGATGTCAGACATCAACTGGTGGAACTACAGTCTCACCAGTCTGCGCGATGAGCTACGGAAACGTGGACTGGCCACGGACGGCCAGAAACCGCAGATGGTGAAACGACTTCAAACGTACGAAGATAATTACAAGCGCCGTATGGCAGGTAAACTTCATAGCCTTGGTATCATAATATGTGTGATTATATCATTTATATTTCTATTAGACAAGCTTAGGAAGATTATGCTGGCTTGACACAGTCTTTCGGCAAGGTTCGGGGTTCGATTTCTCGTGACTATTGGTCTTTGTAAAAAATATAGTACGAAATGAAAAAAAAAAAGGATCGGAAAACTGGTGGCTGTTTAGTTGAACGAATTTTCTCCATATCAGTTCGACCTGCTTCAACGTCTTGCCTATATCTTGTTATTCCAAAGAAATCTTGTGTCAACGGAAATTCAGAAGAAACTAATCTTATCGATTTTGTTGCAGCACTGAAAGCAAAACAGACCTCGGCCTATAAATCCGGAGAATACAAAGTGGTTGACGAATGGAAGGGTGATGAGAGTAAGTTCTTATCGTTGCTCAGTGTTCATCAGTTTTAAATACATAATACGTAAACTACCATTCTAGTTCAAAATAGAACCAGAAAGTGTCTCTCATGTAAAGTAATTACGAAAATGATATTGATAACATTCGCCTCTGTTTTAAACAAATGCGCACATATTCAAGTAACAAGGAAAATTACTTCAATAAGTGTAAGTTAAATATGCAAAGGCATGTCGGGCATTATGTGTTTGTATCATTTCAGAAAAAGATGACAAGAAAGATGATACGAAAACCCCAGAAAAGAAAGATGATAACAAAGGTAAACCATTTCATCATTAAGCATTTTTCAATATTTTAAAATTTTAACTCTTAGGTTCAATTTCTCTTAGGTTAACAAAAAACTGACGATTCAAGGTTTTCATCCTTTCTTTTCTGAAATAATTTATTTCATAAAGACAATCTTTTTCAGCAAATGGAGCGACAAGCCGCCACATTTCTGATGATTTGAGTTATCAATCCTTTCTTTGCTTAAATAGTAGATTTCATGAAAACAATCCATTTTGTTCCAGCAAACGGGAGCACTAAGCCTCCCAATTACTGGGGCATGACCATGTCCCAATTACGGAATCTCTCCCAAGACAAAGGCCTGAGTACCATGGGCTCGAAGTACGACATCATCGAACGACTGAAGACCTATGATGCGTATCAGCGAACAAAGGAAGAGAAAGAGAAAAAAGAGAAAGCAAGTAGTGGCACACCTAGTACGCCAAAGACGAATCAAAGCACTGATAATGGTAATGCATTTATTAGTAAAAGTGAAATATATCCTATACGCAAAGGGGGAACAAATACTCAAGTTAAGCAAAAAATATGTTTCAGATAATGATGTATATTTTTGTGTAAACAAATTGAAGAAAAACACTTACTTATGTATATCGAACCAACCTTTTGTATAAAATAAGGTAAAAGCTGCAGGAACCTGAACATTATAAACCATTTTCAGAGAAAAGCAAATTACAAAAAAAATCTACATGTCCGAAAGTAAAACCACCGGCATAAACATCCTATTATATAAACAAATGCCCAAAAATCTACCGGGCCGACGGGCCGGTGGTTTTTTGAAAATCTACCGGCCCATGCGAAAAAGGAGCAGTGATTCGGGACCAGTGTTTTGGTATTATCTGCATTTTAAAAACCTTTATAATATATTATTCTTTTGTCACTTTCATTTTTAGCTAAAAGTCCCATGCCGCCACCAGCATCCAGTCCCGCAGCCGCAGCTAAGACGCCAAGTACGCCTTCGGCTAAACCCAGCACACCTTCGGCGAGTTCCCCGGCAATAACAAAGGCAAGTACACCTACGACCAAAGAAACTACACCTTCGGCTAAACCGACTACTCCTTCGGCTACAACGACTACGCCTTTGGCTAAAGCAACTACGCCGACGGCGGCTGCGAGTAAAGCGAGTGGTGCAACCACACCTGTGTCGTTTAAGACGGCTACTTCAAGTAAGGGATTGTTTTCAAATACTTAATGCGTGTCTGCTTTGGTGTTATTTATATGAATGATTATGACTTTTGTGAATAAATGATGTCAGAACTTAATGCTTATATTTGACGAAGTATCCTCAACTTAAAAAAAAAACACTAAAAAAAACAACAACAACCGATGTAAATAAATAGTTAAGTAGATTGAAAAACAGTGTTATGGTTCATCTAATCTTTCAAAACCGGAAATCGTGACAATACCGCTCCTGCGCAATTCAAATATCCCGTTCCCCTAATGATCTGTAATAATATGTTGTATTAAAACTTTTCTAAGGTTCAGCGCCCAGCATCAATACCAACTGCAGCAGCATCGTCTGCACTTGCTAGAACTACTCTTGTTCAATTTGAATATCACCACTTTCCCTGATGATGCGTTATAATTTATTGTGTTTTCTAAGGTTCAGCGCCAAGCACTCCTTCGACGCCAGCTGCTGCACCCACTGCTAAAACCACTACTCCGGCGACCTCTCCGGCTGCAGTCGACAGCGAGAAAAAGTATGACAGTGAAAAGTATAGATCCTTCAGTAGCCTTTGGCTTTAGTTGAAGCTTAGACCAATAGCCCTTATAATAGGAATTCACGGTTGAATTTCGAGCAGCAAAATTGTGATAACTATTTACTGCAAACAATTGAAGCTGCAATATATATCATGTTTAAAAATGACACTTATATTTGGTATCCCTGTAAAATAAAACAAAGTTAAATGAGTGAGTTTGAATGAATGTGAAGGAACATTTCAATGTCTTCTCCCCGTGATAAATTAAGATAACACCCATAATAAAAATCTAAAATAAATAAAACTAAATTAGATAGGCTAATTAGGCTAATTACATTGAATATCCATGAAGAGTTAAGTTTGATGATATTTTCAAAACAGTTTTTACCCTGCTTCCAGGTATGCAGCCATGACATTCGCTCAATTGAAGATCGAGTGCGTCAACCGAAAGATCAACATTCAGGGCAGCAAACCGGAAATCATTCAACGTCTCCTCGAGCACGACAAATCCAAGGCCAAATCGACAACTCCAGCAAAATGTAAGTGTGCAGAAATTGGAAATATATTGTCCTAATTATGTTTCGGTTAAAAAAAAGAGATCCCATATTATTCAGTAGAATTAAACCTTAAGGTCATTGATAAAGCAAAAATATCATAATTTGTCAGTCCGCTTCTTCAAAATATCAGTTAAGATCTCAGTTGGCTGTTTTGAATAATCATGTGGGTCTTTGCAATTGTTTAAATAAAAATCTTATAGTAATTTCTCCGTCAAAGGTGCAATGTATGAATTCGTCGCACATTCCGTTATGATTCATACATCATGCTCATATAGACGTAGACTATATACAAAATCCTTATCTTTTTACAGCCACAGCCGCTCCTGCCCCTTCGACCACAACGCCTAAAGTAGCCACTATGTCTCGCATTCTACAGACTGATCTCATTAATAATACACAATATATCATAATTTATATTCACTCATCTCTCTTTATAGCGACGGCCACCCCTGCCCCCTCGACCACGACGCCCAAAGTAGCCAAAGACTGATCTAAATATTGATGCATAATATATCATTATATATCATAACCATCTCTTTATTAGCCCCGGCTACCCCTGCCTCCACGACCACAACGCCCAAAGTAGCCAAAGCGGTGAAGCAAGTACAGGCGACCCCTGTCACTATGTCTCGCATTCTACAGACCGATCTCATCGATGTCCGCGAGCCGAAATCACGCGACTTGAAGTATTTCTATACGAGCGAACATGTGCCCTATTCAAGTAAGGGTTTTAATTGTCAGAATTAGGCGTTTGAATTTTTGTGCAATTTTTTTATGACTGGCCAAAATGCCCAAAAAGTGCTGAAAAACTGGTCCCATATACATCAAGTTATATAAGAATTACAAAGAAAAAAAAACGAAAACAGGCCTTTTAAAAAGCCGATGGTCTTGGAATCATGTATTTTACAAGTTAATTATAATAAATCAATATTTGCTTTAAATTTTTGGTTTGTGCTTCAATCCTAAATACTCACGGAATATCTGTTATTCGCAAACATTGTTTTTTTTTACATTTCTAGCCTCGTATCGCAAATGGAACAGCGCATCGACCTTACCAGACCCAACCAAGGACATATTACCAGGTATCCATTTAACTTTGATTTAAATACATATATCTCATTTTTATAAACGTCGCGTAAATATACCGTAAGACATTTTAAAAACGATTTTTGATTGGCTTCGAGTATTTAGACCAAGTAGACCAAAGACCAGTAGGCCAATTTTGAAAATCTTGTTGCAAAAAAGATAACACAAATCTATTAATTTTTTTTTTTATCCCAAAACTCCAATTTTCGATATTACATCCCTCCCCCTTTTTAGTCCCCCGCCCGTCGCGTAGCACGGTAGCGGGGACTATTGGATCCGGGTCCGTCCGTCTGTCTGTCTGTCCGTCTGTCTGTCAACTTTTCAGGTGGGTTTCTATTACGCGAAGTCCAAAACTACTGGGCGGAATCGAATAAAACTTTCTACAATCAAATAATATATATTGAAGTCGTGCACCTAGGTATTGGTTTTGTCGTGCTACCGAAATTGGGGTCGTACGACTTGGTCAACAATGAGGAATTTCAACACAATTCGGAGTTTACTATTCCGTGACCGAACTCCACATCTACTGGGCAGAATCGAATGAAACTTTTTACAATGAAAGAATATACATGTATATTGAAGTTGTGGGTATTAGTTTTGTCGTGCGACCAAAATTGGGGTCGTACGACTTGGTCAAAACCGAGGAATTTCAACACAGTTTGGAGTTTACTATTCCGCGACCGAACTCCACATCTACTGGGCAGAATCGAATGATACTTTCTACAGTGAAAGAATATCTATTGAAGTCGTGCACCTGGGTATTGGTTTTGTCGTGCGACCAAAATTGGGGTCGTACGACTTGGTCAAAAATGAAGAATTTCAACACAATTTGGAGTTTACTGTTCCGCGACCGAACTCCACATCTACGGGGCAGAATCGAATGAAACTTTCTACAATGAACGAATATACATTGAAGTTGTGCACCTGGGTATTGGTTTTGTCGTGCGACCAAAATTGGGGTCGTACGACTTGGTTAAAAATGAGGAATTTCAACACAATTTGGAGTTTACTATTCCTTGAACGAACTATACAATGAAAGAATATATATTGAAGTTATAAGCCAGGGAACTCGGTCGTGTGACTTAAAATGCCGTTGCACGGATTGAGACGGCGGGGGACTTAGTCAGTTTCACTGACCCCACTTGTTCACCTTGAATCCTTTATTTTGTGCTCATGTAGATATGGCCTGGGATGTCGCTCAGAAAACAGTGGTGGTCTATCCACTCTCATTCACCGATCTTCTGCATCCGACGATCACAAAATGGCGCAATAACTGTCGTCAATGCACTGTGCATTTCCGCCAGCCCACGGTGAACAGGTCCGACAAAGGGTGAGTGTACAAATAATGTGAAAAAAAATATCTAAAGAAAAAGATGTGAGCATGCTCGTCTTTTCGGGAACTCGGGAAGGCTCGGCACCTCCGCATGTTCCATAATTTACTGACATGAGTATTTTTTGCGAGTCAGTTAACTCAAATGATGAGTTACTAGGTGTCATTGAATCAACCAGTCGTATATTTCAGTGTACTTTCCCCTATATTTTTATTTTCTCACCACAGTTTGGTGTAAAGGTTGAATAGCGGTGAAAAATGTATTCAATTAGTTTGCGCACTTAAGTAGTATCAATAAAGATTATGCCATCTATTTGCTCCAATACATATGTTTTGAAAGTTAAACAATAGTAAAGTTAGTGTAGCCTATATATGAATTTCCATTTCAGGAGCCTAGAATTGCTGTTCTTTACACGCAACCAAGCGAGCGATGCAGCCAAAGAGATAAGCAACTGGAACAAAGATCTTAAAGTCGAGAAACTGTCCAAAAAACAGACCATTGGTAAGTCGCATATGTTCCTGTCACTTGAATCGATTTACACATAACATGCAAAAACTCTCAGGTTGTATTTACCTAAGTCTGCTGTAATTGAATGAAGTTTGGATTTTTGAATTCAAAAGGCAAATTATTTGTATAGTCAACTTGCAGAAAAGCGTAGTTTCAGTTAGAGTACTAATCCAAATAAGGTATTGTGAAGTAGCCTACATGTGTAAATAAGTTGAGATATTTTTCTTTGTAATAGATGACGTTCTAAAGAAGATGGAGGCGAAACCGAAAAATCTGGAACCATTAGGTAAGATTTAATAAGAGGTTCAACCATTTCCTTTTCTTCTATGAAAGCAAGCCGACGTCACATTTAAAAAGATGTTTCTATTGTTGGTAGATTTTCCCTACCAGCGAAATGCATATAAACGAGAACCCATCAATTCAAGTTACTAAGTATTATATTGCGGAAGAATCATTTCAATAGGAGATCACCACAATTCAGTTCTTTCAAAGAAAAATCATTAGTGGTGAAACCTGCCAAAGGAAATATCGCTTAGCAATTTCTTGTATATTAATAAACCGAATTCCTGTGGTCCGTTCGTCCATTTTTTTTGTCAATACGCTTATTTCTTTTTTGTCAATAAGTTATTTGCTTAACTCGTCTAAACATTGATAGTCAATCTTTTGCATCGCCTCGCCCATCCCTTTGATTAATAATTTATACACTTTTGTATACTTTATGTATAATACATGAATATGTACATATGATAAAAAAAAGGCTAAGTTTACAATATATATGCCGCTCCTCGTTGTATAAAACAATATCAAAGTCTGTGGGGTTCCTTTCTTAAAATACCACGTTAACAGTGATAAAATTCAGGTATCTGGAGATAATATAATAGTTATGTTTCATATATGTACATTTCTGAAACACCGATAGCAGAATCTAACTTTCAAATTATGCATAGGCCTATGAGAAATGCGGCAATGATCTCCATGTTAAACGGCTCAAAGGGTCTCCCGGTCTATATGTTAAAGTAGTTGCCTAAAAGGATTTAGGAAATGATTCAAACGGAAGTTATGATTATACTCTAGTCGCAGCACAATTGATCTGGGATTCCTATGTCTCAAGATTACTTTCTTTATATTATTTGCTTAGAATATTCCAATCCAGTATACCGCATTCATTTAGTTTTAATGCGCTCCTTTGTAGGGCCGGTGCCAATTAAGTTCTTTCAAAAATCTGCTATCCGAATAACGGTTGGAATTGTGTTTAGATAATTTCCTAGACACACACAACGTACACAGCAACAAACACACCACTGCCCTACCATATGAACTCGAAACCGACACATTTTAAACAAAAAGGGTATCTTGAATAACTATTCGAACTAAATAATTTTACACAATAAAAAGACCTAAACTTAAATTACATATATGTTCTGAATTGGTCGCAAAAATTATTGAATTCAAACTCACCACTTCAATCTGACCGCTCTGGATTTGAATGAACTGTTTAAGACTAGACTCTCTAAGACAATATGAAAAAGGGAAGCGTTTTGTTTTTATTTGATTTCAAATTAAGGACTTTTTAAACTCGTTTATTAGTCAAAAGAGGGTCTTAGAACAGAACATTTAAAGCCCATATTATGTACAAAACAAAAATCAACAACAACAACAACAAAAACTAAAATTTAAAAAAAAAGGTAGAATATTGACAATATACAATGCAAAGTTTCTTACACAATTAAAGAATGTAATTATTTACACTGCAATCTGAATTCAGCATTACGAAACCTTTAAGTATAAAACGTAGCTTCTTCATGGAATAATTTAACTGTTCAATGTTTTAATCTTTGTTTGGATCAAAGCAAATCTAGACCAGGCTCCCGTTGTTGTAACATCGAAACTAAGAAGATTCTGAAATATTAAACCTGAGCAAGTCATCCAAGCACCAACCCTGATTCAAATATGTATGAATATCATGTTACCCTATTCACCTTGCGCTGATACGCTAAGTAATTTGAATACATGAGTACTATTTCCAAAGAAATAACCATTCAAAATTTACAGCTTTTCAATCAACGAATCCTCAATCATACTTAACATAAATATTTGATGCAAAGCATGTACTCCGGGTGTAATAAACAAAGAGTAGGGTAAATATAACTTCCAGTCCAGACCGCCGCTGTTGTTTTTCGTGACTTCTTTTCTGTATGACAAGTATCCATGGTCGCTACAATAATCGATGAAATATCTTCAATTGCAACTGTAAATACAATGACTGAGTAGATGCGAAGTAAAAGACAAGTAGTTAAAAAACTGGGCAATATGAAAATGGTTTTACTAAGACATTAAGAACTTTCAAAAGAGTGCGGTCAGCACAAAGAAGAACTGATACTTACACACTAATAGCACTTTGCTTGTAAGGGTATTTAATATGTATGCGGTATACTGGATTGTTGATAAGGTTTTGATTTTTTTTTCAAGTGATCAGATTGAAAGCTCATGTTTCTCGATCAGGTTGACTATTTATTTGGTGTCCGTTTTATCCGAATGTACATCAAAGGTCAACCCCAATATCAATTTAAGCAAGTTTGATCAATTTGAGTCGAAGATACAAATTCACGAAATTTCTCTATTTACTGTAAAATTCTAACATGTTCCAGCGTAAGTTTCTTAAACTTTGTGAGCGAAGTTAGGCAAATGGAAGATATGTATGTTACTTATGTGGGAGGCTTTGGTTTTACCCAGGCCTGAAACAATGACTTAAGTTTTATGCTGCTACCATAGGAGTCCATAGGATGCTTAACTAGAATAGAGAAATCGCTTTATCATGCAAATGGTATGGTCTTTAAAGCTTATTTTTTATTTGTTTTTACATTTATCAGATTTATCGTTGAGTTTATAAATGCATACGCTAACCTGTGTTTTTTAAGATCACAAGCGTACTTTAAACGTCATGGAGCAACGAATAAGTACTACGATCCGTTTTAAAGTGTGTCAGTCTGAAGTACATGTGTCTTTGAATGTATATACCACTCATGAGCAAAGAATATAACCTGTATGGATGTTATTTTTACCCCGCTTGACTATTATGAGGAATCGGGGAATTCAAGAGTAACATGAACGTATCGGAACAGAAGTTTATATCATGGAGTAGTTCCTATGGTCAATAAAATCAACCTTAAGAAGATGAAGAAAAAAACTTATGCTGTAACACTCTTTGAATTGTTGTTTTGACAATTATAAAATCGGTTACATTATTCAATTCATAAAAACCATAATTGCATAGTAATGCAACATTCAAACATACATACTAAATAAAACACGGGGGAGGAGGCTATCATTATGACCTGACTTTTGGAGAAGATGTGTTATTGCTTCTCCTTTTGGACTGAAGTGTCGTTTGTATTGTGAACCTTGACACTTTAGCAGTTTAGGTTGTCGGTTTTGTAGGTTGAATATGTGATTCTTTTGCCGATTCTCATTCTTAATTGACAGGCCCGTGTATTACCTTGTGGAACCGTATTGTTGTGAGCCATTGACACTTTAACAGTTAAGGTTGTCGGTTTTGTAAGGTAACTTCGTGAATCTTTTGCCGATTCCCATCCTTCATTGACTGGCTATTAAATATGTTTAATATTTAAAACCTTTTTTATGGAGTGAATCTTATTTTCGCCTTAAAAACCTGTTTTTCGTAAAAAAATGAAAATG
>LQRL01102687.1:4787-15786 GCA_001703475.1 Hydroides elegans
CATTTAAAACTATGGAAAAATATCAACTAACAAACACATTGAATGAATGTGGATACAGCAGAGCCTCTGTTGACCCCATCGCGATGCGACCAGGATCTGCTTCGAGTAAATAGTTGCTTCAAATTGAATGATTTTAAAACGAGGTTGTATTAAAAATCTAGACCAATATCGGTCAGAATCACGGTCATAATTATAATCAAGAATTCAGAAAATATTTCACAGGTTTCAGCTGCAGAACCTAGCTTTTCATAATGGTCTCCAAGAGTCAAACACATTGTTATCCCCTTGGTCCCCTGGCGATGCCCCTTCCTTCTTAAGACATATATATTGCAATAAGAGACGCAGCACAAAAGCCCCGATAGCTCCTTCATGGACCCCTCCATCCCATTAACAATCCATCGGGGACTCCTTAAGGCCATCGAGACACTGGGAGCATAAAATAGCGAATGAAATTGTCATCGCACGTAGGCATCCTAAGGCCAGGAGCTTATTGTCAAGTGATAGCTGTGGCTTTGTCTTGTAAAGCTTCTCATTTTTACGACGAGAGTGCTAACCTTCTGTGATGGAGGTGAAATCCCCCTACCCCAAAAGAATCCAAAAATAGGTAGCATTTTAAGTTCAAATACAGGTTGCTTAAATTTTTGGCTTTTGAAATCTGTAATAGTTTTTCGTTTAAATATCATATTAGGATGTTAATTAGAGACTAGCCACTACATAATTTTATATATCTTCTATATTTCAATATAGGTTTAGAGTTCATGGCAGAGTAAGAGGGGGTCCGACCGACAAAAATACCATCTACGTCACTAGATAGCCTACGCATCCTTGGCATTCGCATGATTCAAGAAATTGATACGTTGAACATCATATTCGTAAAACGATGTTGTAATCAGCGGCCAGTAAAAGCATCTGAAATTGTAGCGAATTCGAATCTGTCGCCTCTGATTCAAATAACCGCATCACAAAACATTTAATTACATGAACCAAAACAATTATATTTTTCAATTAACATTTTAGAACATGTATTGTTACATACCCAAAAACATTTAAATAAGCAATCACGGATTATATTTCACATATCAACTTAATTCAAAACGGTTTTTCTCACCGCACAGTAAAACACTTGGTAATTTGCCACTCTTCTCACCTTTCCTGATAAGGTTGTTCTCAAATTCCACTTATTATCCGAAAGGTGCTTTGCGATTACGGCATACCTTCTATATATCCAATTTATATCCAATTTATATAGACCTGTCACTCAAATACATACAAGTGTTTGCGAACTTATCAGATTGAGTTTTTTTCACTTTAGCTTTTTAATCATAGATTCATATTTAATTTCTTAACTGATTTTTTTTCCAGCTGTTCTTATATCATCTTTATAAATTGCAATCTTAGTAAGAACTCTAAATGGCATTTCTTAAATACACTTTTCTCTCAATAATCATATTCCTAATTTTCTAATAGTGTCAAATCTAATATCATTCACAGCTATCCACTTATTGCAGTTATAGACAGGTCTTAATATTCGGGATTCCGTGACGTCACATGACCGAAAACGAGGCACACGAGACATAAACCAAAACAGCTTAGATCTGAATTCATTGAGATGAAAATTAAACTTACCATTACGGTCTATTTCTTTTGAATGTGTTATAAATGGAATAAAATACATTTTTAACATTAATATTTCATTCCATTGTTAAAGTTATCCTCCATGTTATGACCCATATTGATTATTTTTTGTAAACATAAACCTATCCAAATATTTTAATAACTCGCAAAATGCAGCGTTGAATAGACCGAAAATATCACGTAAACCATGGATACTTGTATTCATGTAACGTGATATGCCATTATTCAATCTAGAGATAAGAAGTTTAAATTTCGTGGAGGCCACTATGTTTATTTAATTTCATGACGAAAAAAAAAAACAATTGCAGAATTGACTGAGCGTTCCTCCAAATCTACATGTACATGTATGTATAATAATATGTATTGCCTCTCATCGTCAGTGTGTGTCGTGTTCTATATAAAACTTGATATAAATATTTGATAATTATTATGATTATAGTTTTTTTTCCAAATTTATGATTATTTAATAATTAAATTCAATACTTTCTGTAAGTCATATATATGATTTTATGATGGGCTAAAAAACGTTCACTTATTCAAAATTCATTTTTGTTTCAAAACAATAGTTATGTATTTTCAAGAAGGTGGGTTTCATTATGAGAGGTAATGGCAGGGAAATAGACAAACATACATTTAGAATTATATATATTTTTCATGTTGTTTATATATTTTTCAAAATATATGTTTATGACATGGAAACAGAAGTATCTCCCCTAATTGCTCCTTAACAAGGAGTCACAGCTATTGCAAGTTGCAGCATATTGAAATATGTACAAAATGTAGGTCAAAATAAGAAACTTATTAGACCAAAACATAACAAATCCGACCAAATGTTGTCATGGAAATGTACTTCGACACTACAAGGATAGGCTAAACACAGTAAAGAATGAAGTGGCGTGTCTGTAGCAAGAAAAGGCTATAAAATGTATTTTTGTGACCATTGTGTTTCATTAATTTTAATCCTTAATTAACGTGTCCAGTCCGAAAAAAGAAAAAGAAAAAAGAAAATTTTATAAAAATGAGATAAATCTACTTATTTGTATGTTATCTAGAACGATTATAATCTATTATATGCCACATTTATATCCATAACAATAATCTTACATACTTCTTTCTGGGGGTGATCCTGAGAAAAATGGAATGGACTTGCATGGATGTTTCAACACATATTATTGTCCTACTTCTCTTCAGTAAAATGGACAAGTTTTTTAAGTGTCTCTACTCCCTCGCATAGCAATGCCACGTTTTTTTTTATTTTTTATCGTATGGAAACTTAAAATGGCTATTTTATTCAGCAGTGTCATCGCTTTGATATTTTAATGAAGATAATGGCAATCGCTTGTATATGAAGGGATAACACAATTTCGATATTTTCAGACATTTTATCACGATTCTATGTAAAAACAATATACGTTTTATATGGAAATGAATGATCCCACAGAGCAGTTTATTTTCTATATACTTTGTACTGACAGCAGGATTGTTTACATCCGTGTCTCGTGTGCCTCGTTTTCGTTCAAAGTAAACAAAACATGAATAAATTTTGAGAGGTGCCTATACAACAGTTATATATTTAATAGCAGATTTAAATGCATCACGACACTGTATCCGGTGATCCTGACAATAGCATCCCACTTTTATCTATGATTTCGAAACGATATATAGTAACGAAAACTAATCCATCAGGTCTAACTATTATAACGACAAACACAAAAACACACGTTTAACAAACAGTAGGATCACGCGTTAATCCTATATCCCTTATTCTCTTTCGATGCGGCAACCCAAGCCCTCTCACTTTCGGGTTGTTAAAGCACAGTGGCCGAACTCGCAGCTTTTTAAACCGAGCACCGCTAAATGAAGATAGGTCTTCCTCGCATTACGAAGCATCGGGTACAGTCATTGGGTCGGTTACATCGTCACCTTGTTTCAAGGAATGCTAAACCACGAAGGAAATTCTAGTGCTTTTATTTTAATTTCATTTTCGTTTTTTTTTTTGCGACCATTTAAAATATTTTTTTGCTATTGTTTAAAGGTGATGTGTTATGAATGAACCGCCTATAAAAGCACTAGTGTCGTTCACATTTTACCGCCTCTTCCCATCTCGAAATTGATGTGTATAAAATACTTAAGGGTGCATCTAGAATGAAGTAATGAATTCTTGATTGATCGAAAACCAAAACGGCATTCTCCGTTTTCGAAATATTTTCCTATGAGCTTATCACTAAAAGCATTTAATTTGACTTTATGAAAATATTTCTTCAGCATGGATATCAAGCTAAAACAATGGTCTCATTTTCATTTTAGTATGTAATGCTATTTAAATACAATTACAGGTGTATATGCAACTGCATACACAGGCATGCTGTACGAGAAAAGACTATGCTCATAACATATACTGTATTTGGAAAACCCTAAATATTGCTGTTAAAAACAATCCAAAAAAAGGGTAACAATATTTGCGAAAAAAAATATAATGAAACAGGCTATATTCTAAATTCACATATATTCTAAGTAAATCATGAAATAACAAAACAAAGTGAAGTAGTTCCATTTTCTTTAATCAATGAAAATACGTCATACATTATGCATGACACAAAATCTCAGGAGTTTGCTAAATGTTATGTTTGTAAAATAGATGTTGAGAAGATTGTAACGGACGCTTACTACACATAAATTAATGTTTTATTTGAGAATTTCGACACGTAAATGTCTTTATCTGAAAGAGAAACACGTATATCTTTGCCCAAAAGCAGACAATTTGTTTCATGAAAACAGCGGGGATAGTAACGCAGACTGAAAGAAGTGTCACAACGTGTTTGTTAAGACATTTATAATCATGTCACCTGCTTGGAAAATTTAAATTAGTGAAAAAATGACAAAAACTCAACATTTTAATATATATATTTCTAAACAAAAACTCCAGGATGAGAATGGCTTGGAACAAAAAGGAAAGGTCTAGTATGCACAAGGTTATGAATAATTTCACAAGTCCTCTTTAGACATTGCAATAAAGTAGCAATGTTAAAATGATTTAAAGATATATCTTTAAACGTATATAATATTTGGTGTGTGATGAATCTTAGAGCATTATTCATGTGAAAAGTTGTTTTCAAATAGACGCTTTTGTTTTTAAATGAAAATATCTTATGAATTTCCTTATTTACATCCTAATTCCTTTCAATTGAACAAAACTGTTTCGAACTCGTTAAAATTCACCCCACTTTAAAACACTCCTGGATATTGTTTGAGCAATGCACTTTTGCTAAGGATATAATAAATAGCTTGTGAATAGTTTTAAGAGTTTTGTGAAATAAATGTCACATACAAAAGCCACTTAAAACCAGCAGTGTGGTCTTAGTATATTGAGAATAAAAATATTCAATTAAGGTAAAGACACGCGCTTGTGGAATTTTTCTGCGGCACAGCGATATTATAAAGAAAATATAGTAAACCCTAATATCGCAATATCGCAGGGTTTACTATATTCTCTTTATTGAATATCGCTGTGCCGCAAGCGCGTGTCTTTACCCATACTGTTATTCTGCGATACCAAACTATTATGTGTTTGCAGGTATATTTTGTTAGCTTACCGCAATATTTCTTCGAAAAACGAGGCTTTTAACTACATTGTAAGGTGGATTGAAATCGATAGAAAAAGTGTCACGCTTTTAAATAGAGAATGCCCATGACACGTGAAATTCTAAACCGAATTCCATTCATAAAATTAAACAGAGTACGTGTTTGTCTTTATCTTTTCATCTTTGGTGGGGCTTGTTTTTAAAATAAAGTTTATAAGCATGTCGGACATTGAAAAACAGATAATGCCTAAAACGCTGATTTCAGTTTTGCGTAAAAGGAGACAGGTTATAAAGAATATCAAACAATTCAGAATAAATGGAAGTGCGAAATTGCTTAATGGTGCGTTCAGACAAAAGCGATTTATGCAATAATTTAGTAATTATATGTTATAAATTCAATAAACCTGTCATCTGTCTAGCACACTTAGGCTTAACGCATTCTGTTAAATATTTATGAATCAGTAAGTTTTTATTTTAGGTACCCCTATAAATGACCAAAATCATGATCACACATTTCATTGATGTTATAACTTATCAAATGTTTACCTTTTTTGCACAGTTACTTGAAAAATATTGAAATAAATTGTTGTTCGGGTCGTACTCTTAACACTTGAATTCTTTTTAATCATAAATATGTTTCTCCTTCGATGTTGATAAAATATTGTAAAATGTATAATTGGGTCTTTCTTGGGTCTTCGATTTCTCCTCGATTATATACAAATCGAAGCTATCTTTGCAATAAACGCGCACGGGATTTTTCAAATCGCCAATTTGCGTTAAAGGGGAGACGCATGAAACACTCATTAGAGACGCTGTCGCTATGGTTATAAATCATCGCAAAACGCTAAAAATGCAATTAGTCAAAAGCGAAGAAAATGCGCCGCAATTTCGCAAATGATTTGTTGGGGGTTTGTGACGAGGGTCAAATAAAGCACGGGAGCTGCTAATGTGGGGTAAATTCTTGTTTTTGTTTGATTAATATCTTAACTGAAGCAAAAACTATGGCAACCTACGACGGGTTATGTTAAGATTACAAAATAGATACAATTTTACTGCGAAAACAATTAATCTCTTATCGCTTTTTGCCTTATTTCACTGTAAGGTAGATCCCTTAAATCAAAACTCAAATAGAAACTTGTCTAATAGAAAAGGTATCTCCGCTCCAAAAAACACTATTTGACTTCGTGAATGAGCATCCACTTTCATTTCACATGTCGATGAGAGTTTTACGAGATACACACCGATCACTCACGTTCACTCAATGATGCGAATGCACAGGTCAATAACGGCATAGGGGTCATCCCCACCTGAACTCGATTAGGTCGCCCACCCCCATCCCCACCTCTCCCATATCCCCTGGATCGCTCGTTACACGCGCCGTGCGTGCCTCTGCATTCCGATCGCGTTTTGCACCGAGTGAGCTGGACGCTAATTTGTAGCATATCGGTAATACATGACGGTTCGAAGGGGAGCAATCTTCTCCGCATCAAATCCAGATATATATTGAACGAGTGTAATGTGACTGGGGGTACGCGAAAATGCACGAAAATGTGGATATGTATGATTTCCACATAACCACTTAAGTAGCCTACATTGAATAAAGGGCCAAAACCAACACTTTACACTAGCATGTATTATCCTCCCCATAAATGTATCATACGATTATAATGATTTCCAAATAGGGCTAATGAAAAACGCATTAATAAATCAGTTGCTTTCCCGAAGCTTCTAGACAACGTAATTTCGACTAAATTGCCTATTCCTCTATGTTTTACAAGGCTATGTCATCTACGGATACTAATTAAAGTCTGTTTTTTCTAGATCTAGACTCGGTTTTTTCCTTCTTATAAGCTTATTTTCTTTGCAATCTGGACAAATTCTTTGCAATAAATAGGGACAAGGATCCGGCAATTTTTCATGTCAATTAATCGTATTTCTTATTCATTTTTGGTCTAATGATTTGTAAATAATGAAAATTTGAGAATTCCCTAATATTTTGTGTTCATAAAAATGTGGTGTATCTGATTATTAATAGAATCACGGTGACAATTTCAATGTGTTTGACATTTGCCAAGCAGACTTAATAGAATCTAATGGAGTTGATTGTGGTTGTTCTCGCCTAAACATTAGAGATCAGAATGTATATAATCCCAATTTGCAGTACTCTATTGATCGGTGCATACAGGGGCGTGACACGTAGACTCTTTTATAGCAAGCTAACATATGAATAGTTTTTTTTGTTAGTGATAGGACACTTCGGCCCTTCTTGAAAATATGTTTCGTCCCCTCGTCAAGACAATTCGCCCCCTCGTGAAAAAAAAACACTTCAGCCCCTCCATAAAGACACTTAGGCCCTTTCCTAAAATCGCTTCCTCCTTAAATTTTGACGAATACGACTTCGGCCCCTTGTATTATAAGAATTTGATAACAGTATTTTAACCATTTTATATCATTATTTATGATTTCATATCAAATAAGAATGCATTGCTATGATAGATCTACAGTAAGAATATGAAATTTATAATCAAAAACATTGAAATAATGATATTGCTTTACAAATTGTGAAAAAAAAATATATATCATGAAAAAATCATTTTGGTACATGCTCGCGCAGAAAAAAAAACTTTAATATACACATAATATAAACAAGAATGGCCTCGTCTTCAAAAAGATTTATACTTAATCATTTGTAAAGGAATTTAAATCAATTTTGATAGTTTTGATAAAATTTTATCAATGTGACTTAGAGAAAAGGGACGAAGAAGTAGGGCCGAAATGTATTTAACAAAGAGCCTAAGCGTCTTTTGCAAGTTTTTTTTCGAGGGGCCGAAGTGTCTAGAAGAGGGGCTGGAGTGGTTTTTTTTTCAAAAGGGGTGGAAGGGTCCAAAGTGGTTAGGCCGAAGTTGTAGAGCCGAAGTGGTAGGGGCCGAAGTGTCCAAACCTGATCCTATCTACCCGTTAGTGTTTCGTGCATGTATCTAGGCACCTGGCACCCAATGACCATTTGGATTAAATCTGCAAACCCGCGAGGCTGTCTAGACTTAATAATAACTGACTTTACTCGACCTTATGAAAATGGATGTTTCAATCACGTGATTTTACGAGAATGTTATGGTGGCGCGAATGGCGGCCATCTTGGTTCATGTCATCACTCACTGCCACATAAAACATATCACGCTGGCTAGTGGGTTTCAAGGGAAAGTAGAACTGTCCATCTTGAAATTGAACGATGAAACGCAAAAATAGACTTTGGTGAACGTTTTAAGTTGTTCGTAATTTTAGATACAGAGATTTTATTGCCTGTTTTGATAGGTGTTTCAATTGTTTATTAGATGATGTAGCTATTTCAATAATAATTTAACTAAATAATAAGTAATCGTAACATTGGTTCACGCCACGTGGCGAAACTAAACTTTCTTAAGATTGAACGATGTTTGATATCAATGTTTTATCCCATGATACAAAGTAAATTTATCAGATCCATACATAAACATGTATACTTGTCATCAGAAATGTAGATATAGAAATGTTGTTTTAGAATGCGATGTAAGATTGACTATTTTATTTGAGGTTCTACTAGACTATAGCCTTCTTGCAACGCGATCCTAAATAGGGCCACTAGATATATGGTTGAATTTCTTAAACAATTGAAAATAATAAAAATATTCATATATATGGTCTATGATTTCTACACCTGTACCTATCATGCAACATAAAATAACCTTATTTGTATCCGATTGACTTGATGTAAATAACGAATGAACTTGATTTATACCTCAAACTAGGGATTCATCAAAAATTAAAGAATAAACATTGAAGTGACGTGACGTTTCAAAAGCAAATTAACCCATATTAATAAAAAATACGTACCTGCAAATAAATCTATATATGAAGTACCACAAACAACTTTATATCGCATGATTTACCTTTATATTTAATATCGTTCAATCTTAAGAAAGTTCAAATTTGTCTCATGGCATGAACTTATGTTACGATCTCTCGCTATAACCCTTAGATTTGCTCTAATTAGTCACACAATGTAACAAATAATTGAAACACCTATCCATACAGTCAATAAACACTCTGGATTTAAAACACAACCAATTAGTATAGGTTATTCGTTTTGTGAGGGCAATATGAGAATTACTAACCTGCGAGACGCAGTCGAGCAGGTGTAATTCGAAGATAGCCCGAGTCAAAACGAATAACCGGCTTATTTCCAGGTTTCTTTAGAAATTGAAGGGCCCTTTAATGAACTTTGATTTAATCCTGTCACATGTAAGTGACTTATTTGATTAAGAATTCATTTCTACTTGAAAAATAAGCAAATCTCTTTAACAAATTAATCCCTTGGTGTCAAGATTGGTTCAGGAGTAATCATTTATATGCTTTTCCTAGTCAGGACGGTCCGCTTCTAAGCCAGTTAATTATTTATTTATTGACCCTAAGATTTCTAAAGAACCGGGGAATAAAAAACGTTAACCAAAGTTCATACTAAGCGGTTTATCGTTCAATTTCAAGATGGACATTTCTAGTACTTTTGTCTGATCAGACAGAGAATGACCGTAGCACATGTTCCAAAGTACAAGCAAAATGAGATAGAACGTTTAATTGATAATAAAGCATAGGATACGTATCCTTTTCTTATTGTTTAGAAGGAAAGAGCCGAAGAAAGATTACAAAGCAAAAACACAAGCAAACATATCGACGCAAAACTTTAAAAAAAAGTAATAAAGCGGCGATTTTTTAAAATATCAAAAGGCATGTACAAAACAGCACCTACATTTAGACATTCTTAACACAACATAAACATTGACAAAGGTAAGCTACTTGTACCTCGCGAAAACGCAACAACCAGAATGTGACATTAATCGGGTTAAACCGCACAAGTTTTACCGTAATACGGCCACCAGAAAGTGTATTTTCCACAGAAAGGAAAGGACATGATCGACAGGGGGCTTTCAGGAGAATTGACATGCTTCGGTCAGGACACCCAAGATCTTCATTTTCAAATTTAGGTTGAAGTCGATCAGGCAAAATAATCCATTCATTTCATATCAAGCAAAAACCAGGATGCGTAACAGCTTCAAAACCTTACTCGAAAGGTTAACAATAGTTCACCAAGTTTACCTATGAGTAATGTTTTTTTTTGCAAATGCAAGTACACGTGAATACTAACCGTTCTTTTCCAAAGGTGCTAAACTTTTTGATATAAATTTATTTTCATGACCATTACTAGACCTTTGATACAATGTGCCCTAAATAAATCCGAGTTCATATAACCATTGCATAACTTAACAGTCTCTTTTCTATCATTTGCTGCTTATGGAAATAGATAAGACCATTTAATTGTTCCAAAAACAATGTCATATTTTAGGGTCAATATAATCCCTGTGCCTTGTATATGAAATTAATCTATGGGATTGAGATGAACGATGCATGATTGTGAACAAAGATCAAATTTAGAATTCCGAAATTTCCCGAAAAGATATCTTCGACGAATTATGGTATGAAAGTTGCTAAATCAGAAAAAAATAACAGAATTTTAAAAACTTGAAAGGGTCTAAAAGCAGATACCTGGTACCATTTTAAGACAAATTTATGGAGCAATGAGCGTCAATTTGTCATTTAAAATCGTGCAATAAATCGTATTCATACTTTAACGCTCTAAATCCTTCGTTTTCCTATTATGGACTCTGTGGGTCGCATATGGCAGCTGCAGAATATCCGTGCAAAAATATATATAAAAGGTATAAATGCGGACAGTTTTCGAATCATCCTCA